>JBBPOJ010000541.1:0-24721 GCA_038091395.1 Leccinum rimulosum
CGAGTTGATCGGGGCGACGAGCAGCGCTGCGAGATTCGCAGCCGTTTGTGGAGCATGCAGATCCGAGCTTCATCACATCGTCGTCAGGAGTTAACAGATATAGATAGAAATAATATGTACCTCTTGGAATACTCTTTGATTTTGCTGTGCGCAAAGGCCAAAATCTGATCCACGTATTCAAGTCGGTCAGGGTAACAGCTAAGGGAGAGATTCGTGAGCGAGACCAAGAGCGCCGTGATGTCTTGTATTGACAAGTTTGGTCGTGCCTGCGACCGCATCGTCAGAACGTCACTAATTCGTGTATATCTCGCCGTACGTACCTTGACGAGTTTGACGACTTGTTTCCAAAAGACCTCGCAGGCACATCCTCCTTTTCCTTTTCCTTCTCCTTGCCTTTTCCCTCTTCCGGCGAGACGCCGTTCACACCAATGTTCTTCTCCGACTCTTCCACCGCGCTATCCCAAGCATCTACCCCCTCGACCTTTTCGGCGTCCGGTTGATTGTAAGCATGACTTGCCCTGTCTTTCCAGCCTGACCTTTTCTGCTAATCGCTTTGCGGCACCTTCTTCCTGCTTCTTGGTCTCCTCTGGGTCTTCGGTCTCCGCCTCGCGGGCGGCATAGGCCGCTAGTCTGTCGATGAGCGCGATGACGATCAATTTGATGTTGACTTTCGGGTGCAGCTGAGCGGTTGCGGATAAAAAGGGTCCGAGCGAATGGAGGTGGAACTCGTCCGTGAATACCTACAGAAGTCGTTAATCAGTTTCTGGATAGCATATACGTAGATACTCACTTGGATGACGACTTCCATAAGATACTCCTGCGCGATGACGTCCTTGCAGTTGACGACTTGCTCCAGTATAGCTAGCAGTATGCTCTTCTGGTACATTTCCAGATCGACGCCGTCGAGTTGGGAGAGACGGACGAGGTTTGTGCCGACGAGGATGCGGAGTTCGCGACGTTCCATCTCGCGTTTCTCGCGGTCGCGCGAGTGACCTTGGTGCTGGAGACGAACCCAGAGCTTGTTCATTTCTATGAAATTTGTGAGCACGAACGCGATGGAGTCTTGCAGGGACCCTTGGGGACTAGGTTGGGTCAGTAAACGGATGACACAACCCGGCATGAACTCACCCGGAATCGGTCCCGACGGGTAAGTGATCCCTTGTCTGACCACTGAGATAGTGTCGTAGAAAGAGTCCACGTATGGGGTCCAACACGCCTCTGCTCATTTCGATCATGATTTCCTGACGGGTGCGTCACCGATAGACATGTACACGGACCCGACGGTGATCATGAGGTAGAGGCGAGGAACTATGTTTCCAGCGTACTGGACTAGTTCGTAGAGATCTGCGAGATGGTGTCTGGAGTGCGTGTGTGCGTCATAGAGGTAGTTTGAGAGATGTCGGAGGACGTCGAAGATGGCCATGTCTTGAGACACGTGTGGTCAGAGGAACTCGAGTGAGCTGGACGCGTGCACTTACAGAGCTCATAATATTGCTTCAAAGAGAGTTACGACGTGCGCAGTTCGGAGCATGAGACTGGCGCTCTTAAGCGCGTCCATAATCTCGTCGTTGTCCTACAAGCAGGACGTCAGCGATGATAGCTCCGAGGGCGAATTCCGAGTCGGTGTCGCCGCCGACTCGGAGGACGCGGTGAGACGCACGAGATGACGCTTCATCTGGCCGACCTGAATCTTTACGGTTTCCAGGGACTCGCTGAGAAGTTTTCCTTCTTCGACGACGGTGGTTGTGGTTGTGGTTGACATCGTCGTGGCCATCGTGTTCGGACCCCGCGCATATTAATACATATACTTACGCAGCAACCGTGGCTGGACAATACAATTCACTGGGTGTAGCTACGAGAGGGCCGGCCATGCGATGGGGGCGGAACTACGCGCACGTTTGTGCACGTGTTGTGTTATAAGATCATAGCGCAGGCAAAGAAGCAAAGTGGCGCGCTGTGTCCCTGTCGCACCCACCCGAACTCCCCATCATGCATCATGTCCGGAGGTGGTCGCTCATGTATCCACGCTTGCATATACTGTAGCCGTCTGTATGGAGGCAACAGTAACGCGTAACGCGGGGGTCGTTGCGTTGCCAAATGTAACGCCATAACGGGGGGTCCGTTGCCAATTTTTGGAGCGTAACGCCGGTTTGACCGGGTTGTTGCTAACATTGGCAACGCGTAACGCGTAACGCTGGGCCGTCGCTGGCCCGGGGTTGGTTGAATTCCGACAGATTCCTCTCATTTGTATGTACCTCGCCCCCGGCCTCGCTCGAACCCACCCGCTCAGCCCCCACCCACTCCTAATATAATGTGTTCACATTCGCACCGCCCTCCCTCTGGCTCCCAACCAACCACCCCAGCCCTCACCCGTTTGCGCGCAAACATGAATGTAAACACTGACCTTGTGAGCGTCTCCCTTGCCCTCGCCCCTTGTTTAACTTCCCGCCGCTCACATACAAACTCATCCGCGTCCGCGTCCGCCTTTGTATATGGCAAGTATGGCTAAATACTTAGTTTTCTTTTTTTTCTTTTTCATGTAGACTTCCATTCCTAAATATTACCGTCTGATTATGTACTGTTGCTAATATAACGCCACTAAGTATGTACTCAGGCCGACACTGTTGCTAGACGAGCGGACCGTAACGCACCCCGGGAGGGTGTGTTGCCAATATTGGCAACAGTAACGCATAACGGGGGCGCTGTTGCTAAGCCCGGAGTCAGGGGGAGCCCGTAACGCACCCCCCCTCCGTTGCCTCCATACAGACGGCTACAGTATCGGCGTGATCACCTTCAAACCGGAATTATGTACAGGATTATGTAATCGCAAGTCGTTTCATTACGTGCTTCAATGGACGTCGAACAACAGAATGCTTCAATCGGCAGCTTGTCAAATCTATACTTATTGGTTTTCCTAACTTCTCGTGATGAGTCTCTATCAGCAGGACTCGGACGATTTACTTACCATGTCAGAAAAATCCAAACTTCCATCACGCTACTATACTAACTTTTACCTAAACTTTTAAAAGGGCTGTAGCATCGCTACCGGCCCGGGGCCTAGCTTTGAATGATCACCAACCTCGTCGTAGCCACCGTTCTCATCGATCGAGGCAACAAAGCATGGCTACGACAAGGCTATCCAGCCTTCGAATCTGTCATAGGCTCATAGCTATCGACCGGAGGGGCGCCGGTACAGGGTCTGATTTGGGATTTGCAAAGAAAACTACTCCAGGATCCTAACCGAACCCTCAAACGCATCTCGCAGGTCCTGCATTCATTCAGAACGTATGCAGCCTAACGCAAGTGAACACGAACCTCCTTCAATCAATCAATCGTCGCCGACACGCGTCCAACTGATGCAATAGACCCCCAAACTCACAGAATCGTGACTCGGAGACTGGTATCGATCCTAATGTACCATTCATGGTACTCGTATTTCTCCAGAGCTCTGAGTTCGGATTCAGGGATGATCAACGTCATTCAAATGTTGCGATGGATTTTGACCTGCTTGAAGGCTTCTCCTGCGGTTCCCCGGATTTTCAGAAAACGACCCCTGGCTCCTCGTCCTCACTCCACACAAACTCATCTTCTACATCCGAAAGTAAGCCCACTCCTCCACCCGTACACGGACCGGAAAGGAGGACGCCGAGATGAGGAAGACGCGGAAGAGGGAAGCGCAATACCAATACCTCGGACGCTTGGGGTCGCGATCATAACCGTGCTGCAGACATGGCATTTGGAAGCTAAGTCGGACGTCACTGGGTCACCAAGGTCACCGATCCTCCCTTTGGGTGTATGTGTCGCGGACGTTGAACTACTCTGACTATTTCCGACGTGGACGAATCCACTGCGAATATTTCCGAGCACGCCTCTCGAGGAAAGGAATGACACAGGATAAGAAAAGCAATCCCGGCCCACTCCGGAAATTTTAAGAATTCATCGACGTCGTTTCCTGCTGTCGTAGCGGGAAGTGGAAGAACAGAAGTGGGGAGATATGCATTTTCCATCGTCGTGACCTAGCGGTTCAATAATGCACTCTCTCTCACCATGCAGCCATGCACAACAACGCAGGCATGTCGCAATACAGGCACGTGCAATGATGATTGATGAGGGACGAAGCGGTCCAAACACCTTCTACATAACTTTTTGGAAGCTAACTCCACATCGAGCGCAGCAAGAACGTCCAACGGCTCGACCAGCAAGTACTGTTACCGTCTTGTAATTTTTTTTTAAAAACTCCAATTACCAAGATTTCGATGACCCGCCAACTATTTGTACTAGACAAGTCAATGACAGTGCTTGTGTAGACAACGACAATGACGTACCACACAGTCGCAGAAAAAATGTAGCCGAAAGAACCTATCCAAAAACCACAGCACCGCTCGCGTGTACACGATCAGGCATACAACGCGTTCATGTCTACTTCTGGGAGATGATGCTCACTCGTCCCTGGTCATGAATCGGCATTGGCGAACCTCCGACATGGGAAACGTCACTCACCGGCGTGACGAATAGCACGTTCGCATCCTTTATCTCCCCACCACATTATACCAGAGGACGGAAACTCGTCTATCAAATTTGCAAGCGTTTGTACGTGTCCATACGCAACGGGTTGAGGCCCTTTTGGCCGGAGAAAAACGACGGTTGTGAATATGAGCGAGACAATCAAAAGCGCGGCAGCGTAATTGAAAATCTAAAAATGATGAGAAAAGGGGATAACGACTGTGTACTAGAGATGGCGCTAACCTGCGGCGGAAACATGCCCACTATCCCCTGAACATGCAGACTGACGGCGAGCCCAAACATCCAATCTATGGTCGTGTTCAAACAAGGGAAATAAAATGTAGTGAAGCATCTATGCGACTCACGCAGCAGTGGCTTCGCCAAAAGTAAACTGAAGTTCAGAGGGCTCCCAAAGACGGGAGCAAGCGGATTCGACGAAATAGTGGTGCCCTTTTTTGTCATCGCCTTCCTCCACATTCGCTCGTCACGAACGACGTTGACGATCAGCTCGGAACAATGGAGCGCCAGCGTCAACGGCCCTTGTGTCGCCGCTATGATAACGTACAACAAAGCCCAATACACTGATATAGTCATATCAACAGGATAGGAGAGGGTGAGGGTGTTGGGCGTGAACTGCGGGAAGAACGACCACGATTGGAAAATATGAGATAGGTCATGGTCGGATTGATACGCGACGACGAGGCCCCAGGCAATACAGACGGCCACGAGCAACCAGAGTGTCAAGACGACCTTTCTAATGCTCGGGTGTGCGCGCCACGCAGACGGCTGTTTTGGGGATGGGGTCACAGGGCACAGCGACATATCATCGCAAATGCTCAGCATACACCGTCCCGAAACTGGAGTGATCTGAGTATGATGGATGAGGGCGGCGGTTAAATCGAAAGGTGACGAGCTCCATGTCAAGATTTTGGTCCAAGCAGCCCGAACGCAAGCGAGCGCGATGACAGCTTGTGACACAAGGGCGACGCCTAAAACGATGAGCGGGATTGGGGTTTCCCAGTCAAAAAGAGAGAGCAGAAAACTGGAGTTGTAGGATAGTATCAAAAGAATCGCCATCACGATATTCAACAACGTGCTGTTCGGGTTAAACCAACCACTCGCAGCTGATATCAGGCGAAGATTGGTATTGAAGCGTAGTCGCTTCTCCGACGCCAAGGCAGAGCGCAAAGCAATCCCATGAGCAAAACCGGTGGCCTCCGTACAGGCTGAGACTACCAGGTTGAGTGCCAGAGAAACAACCTCCCTCTCGATGCCATTCAAGTTGCCAAATCCAATGATGTCGGAGAACTCGAATGCAAACATTATGGAACCCACAACGATGCAGAGCACGCCGACGAGTGCAGTAAGACCAACACCCAGAAGGCCGACGTTGCGAGAAAACTTGCTTCTGTCATAGAATTCGGCGCCAACAATTTGTTTTGGCGGCCGGAAGTGGGCCGACTCGAAGTCGCTTGTTGTCTGGTTGTCACTGTAGCGATCAGGAGTGGGTGGAAACATGTCACTGAGGAAGAGGCAACGGGAGAGGAAAAAAAAGTGGGAAAAAAGTGGGCTTGGGCGTTAACTGATGTATGCCCAGCAGCGAGGTTCTCTGTGATTCGATCACGGCCGAGTCCATGTACCGTGCAAATATTGTGCAGCAGGGCTCTGGATAATTAAATTCTCCTTTCAGAAAATGGAAGTTTTCCTAACGTGTTAGTGCCAACATCAAGTACTAAGACGGGTTACCAGCCGTCTAAAATCGAGGCAAGCCTCGCTCAGCCCCTTGCACCACAGCGAATTGTACCAGTTTGGGCCAGCGGCTTGCCTCTTCTGAGTAAATGTATTTTATCGACCTGGACCGGCTGGTGAACAGCCTATTCGGGCACCAGCATGCATGTCGGTAATCTTCCGTTTGCAGAGTTATATATCCTGCGGGAAGTCTGAGGCCTGAGGTCAGGGTTTGTAGAATTCAAGGCAGGCCGCTGTACTAAACTCCTGATGTGACTCTGCTGGTTCCCAGTGATCGACTTAACCTGCATTATAGACGGAATACTGACGGCTCGTGTCCACATTGTTCGACGCAGCATGTATTGTTCATGATTGGAAGAGTGATTAATGCCAGTTAGGATCACGTACTTGTATCGCCCGTGAAGCCTCAGGGGCATGGGCCGGAGGGGCCGGAGGAAATGTTGTGGAAGAGCGGCACAGGCTGCTCAAGCTCAAGGACCTCGCTCATTCCAAATGCTACTTTGCTCAAACGGGAAGGTAAGCTGCACTATTTTCTTCCCACGCTTGAGCGACCTATTTGGCAGAATCGCCTTTCGAAGGGGGCGACCAAAATTAAATGTCCGACATTCTCAGATTATACTCCGACCACTGTTGGGGTGCCGAGCGACAACCCCTATCCTATTCAGCCTAGTATACCAGTACTGCAGTGACTACAGTTATGCACTCAAAAGCACGCGTCTGCCGAAGTGGTCGACCAGGTATAAGAGTAGATTTGGGACTGTGCTACGCGTCATGATCTGGCAATATTGCTAATGCATGCCCTGCACATCTCAATGACCCTCGTCACCTGCGACTCCCTTGTACAAGATAGATTCCATAAGCCGTTAACTACCTCACCAGACAGGGTAAATACAGTGCGTGTAGACAATGTCCTTTATGTACGATGCAATCGTATGAAAAAGTGAACGAATGAAACATTTCCAGTATTTCCAACACCACCAGAGGCCACATGGTTCGCACATGATCAAGCGTACAACGCATTCATGTCCACCTCTGGCAGACGATGGTCGCTCGTGCCTAGTCATGAATCAGTGTCGGCAGCCACGAACGAACCTCTGACACGGGAAAAGCTACTTACCGGCGTGACGGAAGTGAAACCCGCCGTCTTTGTGTCCCCACCACATCGTGGGCGACCACTCGTCTATCAAATTTGCAAGCGTCTGGATGTGTCCATATGCAGCGGGCTGGGGACCTTTTGGTCGGAGAAAAACGATGGTCGTGAAAATGAGCGAGACGACCAGAAGTGCGGCAGCGTAATTGAGGATCTAAAGAACCATGAGTGAAGGGGACAACAAGCGGGAGATGGCGCTAACCTGGAACGGCCACATGCTCACAGCGATGGCTGTCAGTAAACCGTCTTCCGCCGTCCCAGCTAAACTGATGGCGAGGCCAAGCATCCAATCTATATAGATTACGTTCAAAAAAGACGATTAAAGGATGCAGTAAAGCAGCCATGCGACTTACGCAGCAGTGGCTTCGCCAAAAGCAAGCCAAAGTTCAAAGGACTCCCAAAGACGGGAGCCAGCGGATGTGATGCAATCGTGGTGCCCTTTTTCGATGTTGCCTTCCTCCACATTCGCTCGTCCCGGATGACATTGACGACGAGTTCGGAACAATGAAGCGCCAACGTCAACGGCCCCTGTATCGCCGCCATGCTAACGTAGTACAACACCCAATACCAATACACGCCACCCGTGCGCTTGAGAGGAATGGAGTACGCGACGACGTTAGACTGTAACCGCGGCAAGAACGACCACGATTGGATGGCACGAGATATGCTGTGGTCGGAGATATATGTGATGACGAGGCCCCAGGCAATACAGATGGCCACGAGCAACCAGAGTGTCACGACGACCTTTCTAATGCTGGGGTGTGCGCGCCACGCAGACGGCTGTTTTGGGGATGGGGTCACAGGCCCACGTTGGTTACTGTCACAAACGCTGCGCATACACTGTCCCGGGTCTGGAATGATCTGAGCATGATGGACTAGGGCGGCGGTTAAATCGAAATCCGAAGAGCTCCATGTCAGGATATCTGCAGCCCGCACGCAGAAGAGTACGACGACCGATTGTGACAGAAGGGCGACGCCTAAAACAATGAGCGGGACTTCGCTGACGCAGACGGCGAATGCAGGGTCGTCAGAACCGCTTGATGAGACCATGTTGACCGATAGAGTAACCAGCAAACTTGAGCTGTAGGACACGATCAACAGGATCGCCATTATGATATTCCACAACGTGCCGTTCGGGTTGAAAAAACCGCTTGCGGCCGATAGCAGACGAAGGTTGGTGTTGAAGCGTAGCCGCTTCTCGGACGCCAAGGCAGAACGCAGAGCAATCCCATGAACAAAACCGGTGGCCTCTGTACAGAGAGTGACCACCAGGTTGAGTGCCAGAGAAAGAAGCTCCTTCACCGTGCCACTGGCAACAGGGATAACCACGATGCCGGAAGATATCGTGGACTTGGATATGAATATCAAGACACCCCCAACGATGCAGAACCAGCCAACAAGTGCAGCAACACCAACGCCCACAAGGCCGACCTTGCGAGAAAGATTGCTACGGTCATAGAACTCTGGACCTGCAGTTTGTTTTGGCGGCTTGAAGTGGACCGATTCGAAGTCGGAAGATGCGTAGCTGTCTCTGTAGTGGTAGGGAGGGGGGGCATACATGTCACTGGCACCCAGCAGAGGGGAGAGGAGGAAACAAAGCGGGTTTGCGCATCAACTCCCGCACGAGGTTGTCCCTGGGGTTCCATCATGGAAAGTGCAGGGCCCATGGAGATAATAAAACCTAGTCAGGTACACGCGCAGAGTCACTCCAATCAAAGGTGGACTCGGTGGTGACTTTCATCGAAATCTTGTCGGTTCCTTTGCTTACGCCTAGCGATCAGCTCTACCTGCCTCTACCTGCCATCATGGATAGAATACTCAGGCGAACCAGTCCATGGGAATGGCCAAGATGCATGATGGGCCATTGGCGCCGTTCTGGGGTCTGGGCCATGCAGGTATGTACCTGAAAAAAATAGTTTTAGGAGGATCACGTACTACTTCCGCATGGCGTCGCCAGTCAGCTGCCAGTGAACCCTGGGGCCCTGGGACCTGAGGCATACAATTTTGCTAGACAGTACTGCAATGCTCCAGAACATTAGCGAATCGTAGCCTATAGTCACCGAAAGTGGAGTTGAAAATCGTCTTTGGACAAGGACGTGCATAGGTCATTCTCAGCTCAACAATCAAACAGCGTGCGACGATGTATACGTCCCACGTTCACCCATTTCATTTAGTACCATCTCGTGATCCTACTAGGCAAACACTCTCAAAGATCAGGGCAATAAAGTATTCGCGGCAAAAGACTATGACAAGGCTATGGAGCTCTTCACGGCAGCTATAGCGATCGACTCTTCCAATGTCTTATATTCCAACCGGAGTGCGGCAAAGGCTGGCAAGAAGTCGTGGAGCGCAGCTCTCGAAGACGCCGAAAAGGTCTGTTGATGGCACTTTCCTTTCCATCGGTGCTTTCTCATCCTATCAGTGCGTGTCTAAGCCAAGGACGCCGGAGCAGGGCCCGACTTGGGACTTGCAAAGCTATTCCAAGATCCCAATCTCATCGACAAATCCTCGCACACAAAAACATCTCGCGGATCCTGCGTTCGTTCAGAATGTATGCTGTCGGACTTAAGTGGACGCGAACTGCCTTTAATGAATCGTCGTCAACGCAGTTCCAATTAATGCAACAATACCCAAGCTCGCAGAATCGTAAGGCTCATATCTGATCATGAACCCTGGTACTCATCTGTTTCTAGGGCTCTGAGTTTGGATACAAGGATGACCGACTTTTTTGGTATCGCGATGGGCGTCGATCTGCAAGGCTTCTCCCGCGACGAGGGGTCCGACGATCTTCCCCGAGGTCTTCAAAAGAGCCCCTCATCGCCTCCTCCCCCGTCACCTGCTCGTCGTCAATCCACTCCCTCATCTTCCAGCAAGTCCACTCTACCACCACCCGCGCCCGAACCGGAGAAGGAGGATGTTGAGATGTCGTAAGAAGAGGCGGAAGAGGCAAAGGCCAAAGCAGATGCGCTGGCTGCAAAAACAGAGGGTTCCGAGTACTATAAGCAGCGACCGTTCAGCCAGGCGGCCTCTGAATTCTCGAAGGCTTGGGATCTCTGGCCAAAGGATATCACCTCCTCGTTTGAAAGCCTCTGACACGGGAAATGCCACTCACCGGCGTAACGGATGGCACATTCGCATCCTTTATCACCCCCTTTTTTGTCATCGCCTTCCTCCAACGAGTCGCGCTCTTCAAATCGATTCCCCTTATGTATTGAAAATGGTATGAAACAACCAAGATCCCCGATAACTGAGCCCTACGCATCCCGGTGAGCGGACAAACAGCATCGAGGTTCAAGAACAAACTCCATCTCCTGATTGTCATAACATGTAAGTTGATTATCTACAATCTCATGATTCTCATTTGATGCATTTCCTGTGTGATAAGTTCATCGATAAGAGCCCCTGTGTTCGTACGCGTGTCGTTGATGCGGCAGTGATTGTCCACCTGACGGTCCGCACAGCATTCGAGACTACCCGAAATGATATGATCCGTTATATTCCCCAGGTGAATATCAGTTATTTTGAAACTGCTGATAACTTTTGTATGTTCGAAATGCGAAATGCTCTAAAAACACCATCCAGGCACTCCTGCACTGCAGAGTGACTCGTTGGTCAGATCTTCAGATCGTGGCGGCGCACACAGCGGATATTTTCAATGGTTAACCGGAATCTGAGTGGAACTTGTCAACTAGTAACAGTCTCTAACACACAACAAATCCATTGATCACCGAGCAAAAATGCTGTTGTTTGGATTTATCTGTCCTCATCACGTTCGAATACATGCTGTTTATAAGTACCTCGCTGGAATACCATATCAACTGAAAAGATTAAAATCACTGCAAAAGATAGGCGGAGTCGGGAACTTGGCGCATGCGCACCACTACGATTAGATAAAAACCTGGAACCCTTTTAGGTCCAGGAATAAGTCAATTGATCGACCAAGTATGAAGGCATTATCAAAGAGGGAGTACGTAGGTTTGGGACTGTGGCTAGGCGTGATCTGGAAATATTGCTAGTACATGACCTCGTCACCTTCGACTCCCTTGAACAAGAAAAATTCCATGAACCGCTAACTACGTTCTCTGAACGCGCTGTATTTACACTGTCTGGTGAGGTCATTGATGTACGATGCAATCGTATAAAAATGTGAACAAAATGAAAAATATTTCCAACACCACCCAAGGTCACATGGTTCGCACATGATCAGCCTGAGCCGTACAATGCGTTCATGTCTACTTCCGGGAGACAATGGTCGCTTGTTCCTGGCCATGAACATGAATCAGCATCGCCAAGTGTGAACGAACCTTCGACACGGGGAACGCCACTCACCGGCATGACGGATTGGTGACCCGCCTCCTTTATCCCCCCACCACATCGTGGGCGACCACTCGTCTATCAAATTTGCAAGCGTCTGCACGTTTCCATATGCAGCGGGCTGGGGCCCTTTTGGCCGGCGAAAAACGATGATCGTGAAAAAGAGCGAGACAATAAGAAGCGCCCCAGCGTAATTGAGAATCTAAAGAACCATGAGTGAAGGGGACAACAAGTGGGGGATGGCGTTAACCTGGACCGGCCACATGTACACGCCGACGGATGTCAACAAACCGTCTTCCGCCGTCCCAGCCAGAATGGTGGCGAGGCCAAGCATCCAATCTATGTAAGTAGTTTCAAAAAAGAACGAATAAAAATGGAGTAAAGCAACCATGCGACTTACGCAACTGTGGCTTCGCCAAAAGCAAGTAAAGGTTTAAAGGACTTAGAGAAACGGCCAGCGGATGCGATGAAATCGTGGTGCCTTTTTTCGACGTTGCCTTCCTCCACATTCGCTCGTCCCGGGTGACGTTGACGACGAGTTCGGAACAATGGAGTGTGAACACCAACGGCCCCTGCGTCACCGCTATGCAAACGTAGTAGAGCGCCCAATTCCAATACACGCCACTCGTGCGCGTGAGAGGAATGGAGAGATAAGCGTAGTTAGACTGTGACGGCGGAAATAATGACCACGATGGGATGGCACGAGCTATGCTGTACTTGTAGAAGATGAAGGTGCCCCAGGCAAAACAGATGGCCACGAGCGCCCAGAGTGTCCAAACGACCTTTCTAATGCTGGGGTGTGCGCGCCACGCAGACGGCTGTTTTTGGGACGGGGTCACAGGTCCACGTTGGTTACTGTCACAAACGCTGCGCATACACTGTCCCGGGTCTGGAATGATCTGAGCATGATGGACGAGGGCGGCGGTTAAATCAAAAGGTGACGAGCTCCATGTCAAGATTTTGGTCCCAGCAGCCCGAACGGAAGCGAACGCGATGACGGCTTGTAACAGAAGGGCGATGCCTAAAACGACGAGCGGGACTTCGCTAACGCAGACGGTGTAGTATTGAGTGTCGTCACTTGATGAAACCATATAGACCAATAGAGTAACCAGCGGACTTGAGCTATAGGACACGATCAACAGGATCGCCATTATGATATTGCAAAGCCAGCCGTTCGGGTTAAAGACACCGCTTGCGGCCGATAGCAGACGAAAATTGGTGTTGAAATGTAGCCGCTTCTCGTCCGCCAAGGCAGAACGCAGAGCAATCCCATGGGCAATACCAGTGGCCTCTGTACAGAGAGTGACCACCACGGTGAGTGCCAAAGAAAGATACTCCTTTAAAGGCGCGGGGATGATCACAATGCCGGAAGATATCGTGGATTTCTGTATAAATATCAACATGCCCCCGACGATGCAGAACAAGCCAACAAGTGCAGCAACACCAATGCCCACAAGGACGAACTTGCGAAAACGATTGCTACGGTCATAGAATTCTGAACCCGCAGTTTGTTTTGGCGGTTTGGAGTCGAGATCGGACAATGCGTAGCTGTCTTCGCAGTGGAGAGGGGGGTACATGTCACCGAGTGGAAGGAAGAGCCCTTAGGCAGGGAGACAGTCGTTCCTTCTTATAATAGAAGAAGAAACAAAGCGGTGTCCCTACGATTCTATCCAAATGGATAAGTCCTGGGCCCATGATGATAATAAACCTAGTCAGGTACACGTGCATCAAAGGTGGGTACTCAGTACTCAGTGGTGAATTTCATTCGGTTCTTTTTTCCAGTGGCTCATATACGGCCTAGCGCTATGATCAGTTCGACCTGCTGCATCATGGATAGAATATACTGATACCGTCCCAGTCCACAGGGATCCTGGCCATGACTCTGGGCGATGATGCGGCGCCTTTCGAAGGTCATACTAATGCTAATGCCGTTCCAGGCGGGAGTCCTTGGCCATGACTCTGGGTGATGATGCGGCGCCTTTCGAAGGTCATACTGATGGGCCGTTCCACACGGGAGTCCTGGCCACTGGCATGACTCTGGGCGATGATGCGGCTCGTTTCTAAGGCCAAGGTCTGGGCATCGGTATGAGGAAGTGCATAGTTTTCGGAGAGAATCACGTACTTCCACATGGCGTCGCCAGTCAGCTGAACCCCTTGGGGCCTGAGGCATACAATGCTAGACAGTACTCCAGAACATTAGCGATAACCTACTTACCGGCCGTTGTTAAAGTTTGAAAATCGTCTTTGGACAAGGACGTGCCATGCTAAGTTAGGACATTCTCAGCTCAACAATCAAACAGCGTGCGACGATGCATACATACACTGATCAGCAGATTGTTGTTCGAACTTTCGAGAAGGTTCTGCTGCCGGTTTCGTCGACTAACTCAAAAGATAACAGGAGACCATGCCCTAGCTACAGTTGCCAGTGAAATGCTCATAATGGAAGCATAAACCCGACAATTGTGATACACCAGAAAATCAACAAAAGCACACTGAAGATGGGTCTGTGACGTCTACCTCCCGCAGTGGATTCTCAGGCCGACGTTGTGGGACTGTAGTCCCGTCCTACCACTACTTCTAGCACAACCTCTGTCGTCAGGAAACATGGCCGACGTAAGTCCCACGTTCATCCATTTAGTACCATTTCGTGATCCTCGTCGTACTAGGCAAACACTCTCAAAGATCAAGGCAATAAAGCATTCGCGGCAAAAGATTATGACAAGGCTATTGAGCTCTTCACGGCAGCTATAGCGATCGACTCCTCCAATCACGTCTTATATTCCAACCGGAGTGCGCAAAGGCTGGCAAGAAGTCGTGGAGCGCTGCTCTCGAAGACGCCGAAAAGGTCTGTTGATGGCACTTTCCTTTCCATGGTGCTTTCTCATCCTATCCCGACTCTCAGTGTGTTACTCTCAACCCGACTTGGGGGCATGGAGCTCGCCGATTTGACGAAGCTATCTCCGCCTACGAGAAGGGTATCCAGTACGAGGACAGCCCCGCTCTTCCAAAGGTCTTCAAGATGTGAAGGATGCACAAGGTTCGCTTCGAGCACTGATCGCCACAAGCTATTGTCTGACGCTAACGACTGTCTAAGCCAAGGACGCTGGAGCAGGGCCCGACTTGGGATTTGCAAAGCTATTCCAAGATCCCAATCTTATCGGGAAGCTTGCAATGAATCCCCCGGGGGCACGCAAAAGCATGATTGTATGCTGTCGGACCTCAGTGGACGCGAACTGATTTTAATCAATCGTCGTCAACGCAGCTCCAATTGATGCAACAGAACCCCAAGCTCGCAGAATCGTAAGGCTCGTATCTGATCATGAACCCTGGTACTCATCTGTTTCTAGGGCTCTGAGTTCGGATACAAGGATGACCGACTTCCTTGGTGTCGCGATGGGCATCTATCTGCAAGGCTTCTCGCGCGACGAGGGGTCAGACGATCTTCCCCGAGGTCTTTAAAAGACCCCCTCATCACCTCCTCCCCCGTCACCTGCTCGTCGTCAATTCGCTCCCTCATCTTCCAGCCAGCCCACTCCATCACCGCCCGCGCCCGAACCGGAGAAGGAGGATGTTGAGATGTCGGAGGAAGAGGTGGAAGAGGTGAAGGCCAAAGCAGAGGGTTCTGAGTACTATAAGCAGCGACCGTTCAGCCAGGCAGCCTCTGAATTCTCGAAGGCTTGGGATCTCTGGCCAAAGGATATCACCTCCTCGTTGGAAAGCCTCTGACACGGGAAATGCCACTCACTGGCGTGACGGAAGGCACATTCGCATACTTTATCACCCCACCACATTATGTCAAAGGACGGAAACTCGTCTATCAAATTTGCAAGCGTCTGCACGTGTCCATACGCAACGGTTTGACGTCCTTTTGGCTGGAGAAAAACGGCAAATGTGAATATGAGCGAGACAATCAAGAGCGCGGCAGCGTAATTGAAAATACAAAAAAATCATGAGCAAAAGGGACAAGGAGTGTGTGTGCCAAAGATGGCGCCAACCTGGGACGGAAAACATGCGCACTTTAAACATCCTAGTGCGCATGTTTTCCGTCCCAGGTTCATCAGTAAACTGAAGTTCAGAGGGCTCGCCAGACGGGAGCGAGCGGATTCGACGAAATCGTGGTACATATGTACCCTTTTTGATCATCGCCTTCCTCCCAATGAGTCGCACCTCGGTGAGCGGACAAACAGCATCGAGGTTCAAACGTTCAAGGACGAACTCCATCCTCCTGATTGTCATACCATGTAAGTTGATTATCTACAATCTCATGATTTTTGTTTGATGGATTTCCTGTGTCATAGGTTTATCGATAAGAGCCCCTGTGTTCGTGCGCGTGTCATTGATGCAGTAGTGATTGCCCACCTGACGGTCCGCACAGCATTATACTTTTTTCGAGACTACCCGAAATGATATGATCCGTTATATTCCCCAGGTGAATATCAGGTTATTTTGAAACTGCTGATAACTTTTGTATCTTCGAAATGCTCTAAAAACACCATCCGGGCACTCCTGCAGCCTGCAGAGTGACTCCGAGTCGTTGGTCAGATCGTTGCGGCGCACACAGCGGATATTTTAAATGGTTAACCGGAATCTGAGTGGAACTTGTCAACTAGTAACAGTCTCTAACACACAACTAATCCATTGGTCACCGAGCAAAAATGCTGTTGTTTGGATTTATCTGTCCTCATCACGTTCGAATACATGCTGTTTATAAGTACCTCGCCGGAATACCACATCAACTGAAAAGATTAAAAACTGTGGCTAGGCGTGATCTGGCAATATTGCTAGTACATGACCTCGCCACCTTTGACTCCCTTGAACAAGAAAAATTCCATGAACCGCTAACTACGTTCCCTGAACGTACTGTATTTACACTGTCTGTGAGATCATTGATGTACGATGCAATCCTATAAAAATGTGAACGAATGAAAAATATTTCCAACACTACCAAAGGTCACATGGTTCGCACATGATCAGCCTGAGCCGTACGATGCGTTCATGTCTACTTCCGGGAGAGGATGGTTGCTCGTTCCTGGCCATGAATCAGCATCGCCAAGTGTGAACGAACCTTCGACACGAGGAACGCCACTCACCGGCATGACGGAATGGTGACCCGCCTCCTTTATCCCCCCACCACATCGTGGGCGGCCGCTCGTCTATCAAATTTGCAAGCGTCTGGAGGTGTCCATATGCAGCGGGCTGGGGCCCTTTTGGCCGGAAAAAAACAATGATCGTGAAAAAGAGCGAGACAATCAGAAGCGCCCCAGCGTAATTGAGAATCTAAAGAACCATGAGTGAATGGGACAACAAGTGGGGGATGGCGTTAACCTGGACCGGCCACATGTACACGCCGACGGATGTCAACAAACCGTCTTCCGCCGTCCCAGCCAGAATGGTGGCGAGGCCAAGCATCCAATCTATGTAAGTAGATTCAAAAAAGAACGAATAAAAATGGAGTAAAGCAACCATGCGACTTACGCAACAGTGGCTTTGCCAAAAACAAGGCAAAGTTTAAAGGACTTAGAGAGACGGGAGCCAGCGGATGCGATGAGATCGTGGTGCCTTTTTTCGACGTTGCCTTCCTCCACATTCGCTCGTCCCGGATGACGTTGACGACGAGTTCGGAACAATGGAGCGTCAACGTCAACGGCCCCTGTGTCGCCGCTATGAAAACGTAGTAGAGCCCCCAATTCCAATACACGCCACGCGTGTGCGTGAGAGGAAAGGAGAGAAGAGCGTAGTTAGATTGTGACGGCGGAAAGAATGACCACGATGGAATGGCATGAGCTAGTACTCTGTACTCGTAGAAGATGATGAGGCCCCAGGAAAAACAGACGGTCACGAGAATCCAGAGTATCCAGACGACCTTTCTAATGCTGGGGTGTGCACACCACGCAGACGGCTGTCTTGGGGACGGGGTCACAGGCTCACGTTTGTTACTGTCGCAAACGCTGTGCATACACCGTCCCGGGTTTGGAGTGATCCGAGTATGATGGACGAGGGCGGCGGTTAAATCAAAAGGTGACGAGCTCCATGTCAAGATTTTGGTCCCAGCAGCCCAAACGGAAGCGAACGCGATGACGGCTTGTAACAGAAGGGCGACGCCTAAAACGACGAGCGGGACTTCGCTGACGCATACGGTGTAGTATTGAGTGTCGTCATTTGATGAAACCATATAGACCCATAGGGTAACCAGCGGACTTGAGCTATAGGACACGATCAACAGGATCGCCATTACGATATTGCAAAGCCGGCCGTTCGGGTTAAAGAAACCGCTTGCGGCCGATAGCAGACGAAAATTGGTGTTGAAATGTAGTCGATTCTCGTCCGCCAAGGCAGAACGCAGAGCAATACCATGGGCAATGCCAGTGGCCTCTGTACAGAGAGTGACCACCACGGTGAGTGCCAGAGAAAGAAGCTCCTTTAGCCTGCCAATGGCAACAGCCTGAGGCCCGGGGATGACCACAATGCCGGAAGATATCGTGGATTTGTTTATAAATATCAAGATTCCCCCGACGATGCAAAACAAGCCAACAAGTGCAGCAACACCAATGCCCACAAGGACGAACTTGCGAAAAAGATTGCTACGGTTATAGAATTCTTGATCGGCAGTTTGTTTTAGCGAGTCGGACAGTGCGTAGCCGTCACCGTTGAAGCGGGGAGGGGGGTACATGTCACCGAGCGGAAGGAAGAGCCCTTAGGCAGGAAGACAGTCGTTCCTTCTTTATAACAGAAGAAAGAAAGCGGTGCCGCACGACGTTGTCCCTACGATTCTATCCGAATGAATAAGCTGCGCCCATGATGATAATGAACCTAGTCAGGTACACGTGCATCACTCCAATCAAAGGTGGGTACTCAGTACTCAGTAGTGAATTTCATTCGGTTCTTCCTTCCAGTGGCTCATATACGGCCTAGCACTAGTATGATCAGTTCGACCTGCTGCATCATGGATAGAATATACTGATACCTCCCAGTCCATAGGAATTCTGGCCATGACTCTAGGCGATGATGCGGCGCCTTTCGAAGGTCATACTAATGCCGTTCCAGTGCGCGGGAGTCCTTAGCCACGACTCTGGGCGATGATGTGGCGCCTTTCGAAGGTCGTTCCACACGGGAGTCCTGGCCACTGGCATGACTCTGGGCGATCGCCCAGGATGCGGCTCGCTTCTAAGGTCTGGGCATCAAGGAAGTACATAGTTTTCGGAGAGAATCACATACTTCCACATGGCGTCGCCAGTCAGCTGAACCCCCTGGGGCATAAGGCATACAATGCTAGACAGTGCTCCAGAACATTAGCGATAACCTACTTACCGGCCGTTGTTAAAGTTGAAAGTGGAGTTGAAAATCATCTTTGGACAAGGACGTAAGTTACAGTAACTGAAAAGATTAAAATCACTGCAAAAGATAGGCGGAGTCGGGAACTTGGCGCATGCGCGCCACTACGATTACTGGAACCCTGTTAGGTCTAGGAATAAGTCAATTGATCAATCGACCAAGTATGAAGGCATTATCGAAGAGGGAGTACGTAGGTTTGAGACGTGTGGCTAGGCGTGATCTGGCAATAATATTGCTAGTACATGACCTCGTCACCTTCGACTCCCTTGAACAAGAAAGATTCCATGAACCGCTAACTACGTGCTCTGAACGCACTGTATTTACACTGTCTGGTAAGGTCATTGATGTACGATGCAATCGTGTAAAAATGTGCACGAATGAAAAATATTTCCAACGGCCACATGGTTCGCACATGATCAGCCTGAACCGTACAATGCGTTCATGTCTACTTCCGGGAGACAATGGTTGCTCGTTCCTGGCCATGAATCAGCATCGCCAAGTGTGAACGAACCTTCGACACGAGGAACACCACTCACCGGCATGACGGAATGGTGACCCGCCTCCTTTATCCCCCCACCACATCGTGGGCGACCACTCGTCTACCAAATTTGCAAGCGTCTGCACGTTTCCATATGCAGCGGGCTGGGGCCCTTTTGGCCGGCAAAAAGCGATGGTCGTGAAAAAGAGCGAGACCATCGAAAGCACGGTAACGTAAGTGAGAATCTAAAGAACCATGAGTGAAGGGGACAACAAGCAGGAGATGGCGCTAACCTGGAGCGGCCACATGTACATGCCGACGTCTGTCAGAAATCCGTCCTCCGCCGTCCCAGTCAGAACGATGGCGAGGCCAAGCATCCAATCTATATAGATTACGTTCGAAAAGTACGAATAAAAAGCAGTAAAGCAACCATGCGACTTACGCAGCAGTGGCTTTGCCAAAAGCAAGCCAAAGTTCAAAGGATTCCCAAAGACGGAAGCTAGCGGATATGATGGAATCGTGGTGCCCTTCCTTGACGTTGCCTTCCTCCACATTCGCTCGTCCCGGATGACGTTGACGACGACTTCGGAACAATGGAGCGTGAACGTCAACGGCCCCTGTATCACCGCTATGAAGAGGTAGTAGAGCGCCCAATCCCAATACACTCCACTCGTATGCGTGAGAGGAATGGAGAGATGTGCGTAGCCAGACTGTGGCTGCCGAAAGAATGACCACGAATGGATGGCACTAGATATGCTGTAGCCGTCCAGATATGTCATGATGAGGCCCAGCGTAAAAGAGACGGCCACGAGCGTCCAGAGTATCCAGACGACCTTTCTGACGCTCGGGTGTGCGCGCCACGCAGACGGCTGTCTTGGGGACGGGGTCACAGGCCCACCTTGGTTATTGTCACAAACGCTGCGCATACACTGTCCCGGGTCTGGAATGATCTGAGCATGATGGACGAGGGAAGCGGTCAAATCGAGATCCGATGAGCTCCATGTCAGGATATCAGCAGCCCGCACGCAGACGAGTGCGATAACCGATTGTGACAGAAGGGCGACGCCTAAAACGATGAGCGGGACTTCGCTGACGCATTTGGCGTAGTATTTGTCGTCAGAACCACTTGATGAGACCATATAGACATCTAGGGTAACCAGCAGACTTGAGCTGTAGGACACGATCAACAGGATCGCCATTATGATATTGCAGAGCCGGCCGTTCGGTTTAAAGAAACCGCTTGCGGCCGATAGCAGACGAAATTTGGTGTTGAAGTGTAACCGCTTCTCGGACGCCAAGGCAGAACGCAGAGCAATCCCATGGGCAAAACCAGTTTCCTCTGTACAGAGAGTGACCACCAGGTTGAATGCCAGAGAAAGCAGCTCCTTTGCCCTGCCAGTGGTAACAGCGTGAGGGATAACCACGATGCCGGAAGATATCGTGGACTTGTATCTATACATCAAGATGCCCGCGCCGATGCAGGACCAACCAACAAGAGCAGCAGCACCAATGCCCACGAGGCCGAACTTGCGAGAACGATTGCTACGGTCATAGAATTCTGGACCCGCAGTTTGTTTTGGAGGCCTGGAGTCGAGGTCGGACAATGCGTAGCTGTCTTCGCAGTGGAGAGGGGGGTACATGTCACCGAGTGGAAGGAAGAGCCTTTAGGCAGGGAGACAGTCGTTCCTTCTTTTATAACAGAAGAAGAAACAAAGCGGTGCCGCATGAAGTTGTCCCTACTAACGCTTCTATCCGAATGGATAAGTCCCGGGCCCATGATGATAATAAAACCTAGCCAGGTACACGTGGTCACTCCAATCAAAGGTGGGTACTTAGTATTCAGTGGTGAATTTCATTCGGGGGTTTTTTTTTCCAGTGGCTCATATAGCGCCTAGCACTGTGATCAGTTCGGGCTGCTGCATCATGGATATAATATACTGATACTGTTCCAGTCCACAGGAATTCTGGCCATGACTCTGGGCGATGATGCGACGCCTTTTTAAGGTCATACTGACGCCGTTCCAGTGCACGGGAGTCCGAGTCCTTTAAATTGGCCATGACTCTGGGCGATGATGCGGCGCCTTTTGAAGGCCATACTGATGCCGTTCCGCATGGGAGTCCGAGTCCTTGGCCGTGACTCTGCGCGATGATGCGGTTTGTTTCTAAGGTCTGGGCATCGGTATCAAGGAAGTACATAGTTTTCGGAGAGAATAACGTACTTCCACATGGCGTCGCCAGTCAACTGAACCCCCTGGGGCTCCAGAACGTTGTTAAAGTTGAAAATGGAGTTAAAAATCATCTTTGGACAGCTCAACGGGACGACTGATCAGCGGATTGTTGTTCGAACTTTCGAGAAGGTCTAATAAACCTAGTTAGGTACACGTGCATCACTCCAATCAAAGGTGGCTCACTGAGTGGCACTCCAACCCATACCTGGAGGGGTAGTAGGGGAAATATTAATTAATTAATTCACGGCTCAGTACTCAGTACTGCAGTGGAAATTTTCATTCGTTTTGTTTAGCCAGTGTATACGGCCTAGCACTATGATCAGTTCAACCTGCTATATCATGGATAGAATATACTGATGTCATTCCAGTCCATGGGAATCCTGGCCATGACTCCGAGCCTGGGCGATGCCAACTCGGATGCGGCACCTTTCTAAGGTCTGGGCATCGGTACCAAGTATGAAAAAGTAGTTTTCAGGGATTTCCTCCGGGCAGTGTCAAGGGTAGGCCCCAATCATATCATGGACCGTGTGGGTAGCTTTTAGCCAACTGGTACTGGATTGAGCCTGAGCGCCTTTCCGGTGGCTGTGACCCTGCGCACTTGAGCCGCGCATCTGGGACTACTTACGGTTGCCAGATGGCGGCTGGCCTGTCAAAAAAAAAAGAAAAAGTAGTTTTCGAACTTCGAGGATCACCTACTTCCAGAATCCACATGGCGTCGCCAGTCAGCTGAACCCCATGGGGCCTGAGGCATACAATGCTAGACAGTACTGCAAAACATTAGCGAATCGTAGCCTATTCACCGAAAGTGGAGTTGAAAATCGTCTTTGGACAAGGACGTGCATGCTATAACGTTCTCAGTTCAACAATCAAACAGCGTGCGACGATGCATACATGCATCTGATCAGCGGAATATTGTTGTTCGAACTTTCGAGAAGGTTCTGCTGCCGGTTTCGTCGACTGGCTCAAAAGAGGAGGTATAATAACAGGAGACCATGCCCTAGCTAGTCCCGTCCTACCACTTCTAGCACAACCTCTGTCGTCAGGAAACATGGCCGACGTAAGTCCCACGTTCACCCATTTAGTACCATTTCGTGATCCTCGTCGTAGGCCAACACTCTCAAAGATCAAGGCAATAAAGCATTCGCGGCAAAAGACTACGACAAGGCTATTGAGCTCTTCACGGCAGCTATAGCGATCGACTCTTCCAATCACGTCCTATACTCCAACCGGAGTGCGGCAAAGGCTGGCAAGAAGTCGTGGAGCGCTGCTCTCGAAGACGCCGAAAAGGTCTGTTGATGGCACTTTTCTTTCCATCGGTGCTTTCTCATATCCCGATTTTCAGTGCGTTACTCTCAACCCGACTTGGGGAAAGGGTTATGCGAGGCAGGGTGCTGCCTTGCATGGAGCTCGCCGATTTGACGAAGCTATCACCGCGTACGAGAAGGGTATCCAGTATGAGGACAGCCCCGCTCTTCGCAAAGGTCTTCAAGATGTGAAGGATGCACAAGGTTCGCGAGCACTGATCACCCCAAGCTATTGCCTGACGCTGATGACCGTCTAAGCCAAGGACGCCGGGGCAGTGCCCGACTTCGGACTTGCAAAGCTATTCCAAGATCCCAATCTTTTCGGGAAGCTTGCAACAAATCCCCGCACGCAAAAGCATCTCGCGGATCCTGCGTTCGTTCAAAAGGTATGCTGTCGGACCTAAGTGGGCGCGAACTGCATTTAATCAATCGCCGTCAACGCAGCTCCAATTGATGCAACAGAACCCCAAGCTCGCAGAATCGTAAGGCTCGTATCTGATCACGATTCCTGGTACTCATCTGTTTCTAGGGCTCTGAGTTCGGATACGAGGATGATCGACGTCCTTGGTGTTGCGATGGGCATCGACATGCAAGGCTTCTCCCGCGACGAGGGATCAGACGATCTTCCCCCAGGTCTTCAGAAGGCCCCCTCATCACCTCCCCTGTCACCTCCTCGTCGTCAGTACACTCCCTCATCTTCCAGCAAGCCCACTCCACCACCACCCGCGCCCGAACCGGAGGATGTTGAGATGTCGGAGGAAGACGCGGAAGAGGCCAAGGCCAAGGCAGATGCGCTGGCTGCGAAAGCAAAGGGTTCCGAGTACTATAAGCAGCGACAGTTCAACGAGGCAGCCTCTGAATTCTCAAAGGCTTGGGATCTCTGGCCCAAGGATATCACCTTCCTCTCCAACCTTGGTGCTGTATACTTTGAACAAGGAGAGTACGACAAGTGTATCGAAACGTGCGAAAAAGCAGTCGAGGAAGGACGAAGTGTAAGTTTTCATGATCGCGAACCCAAGGGAACGTTGAACTAACACATCACAGCAACGTGCGGACTTCAAGCTTCTTGCAAAAGTCCTCGGACGTGTCGGCTCGGCTTATTCGCAAAAGGGCGACTTTGCCTCTGCTGTAAAGTACTTCCAAAAGTCGCTCGCAGAGCACCGCGATGCTGCCATCCTCACCAAGCTTCATGCTACCGAAAAGGCGCTTGTGGAGGCAGACCGCCAGGCTTACATCGATCCGGCCAAGTCTGCCACCGCTCGTGAGGAAGGCAACACAGCCTTCAAAGCAGGCGACTTTGCAGGCGCCGTGAAGCTTTACACGGAGAGCATCAAGCGCGATCCCTTGGACGCTCGAGGTTACAACAACCGAGCTGCAGCATACATGAAACTCATGGCACTTTCCGAAGCGCTCAAGGACGCCAACGAGTCCATTAAAGTAGATCCTACCTTTGGTGGGTGAACACTCGTCATGTGACGGGACGTTGATGATTGACTCTGAATCGTACATAGTCAAGGCGCATATCCGTAAAGCCTCGATTCTTCACACAATGCGTGATTATAGCAAGGCACTCGAGGCCCTACAAACGGCGAGTTCGGCTGATACTGCGAATGCACACGTGGCCGAGATCAACGCTCAGGAGATGAAGACGCAGCAAGCACTC
>JBBPOJ010000542.1:0-24677 GCA_038091395.1 Leccinum rimulosum
AGCAGAGGAAGTGTAGTTGGGAAGTGTAGTGACCAGAGGGATGGTGTACTCATGTGTAGTCTGGAAGTGTAGTTTCAAGTGTGGAAGTGTAGTAATCAGAGGAGGAAGTGTAGTGACTAGAAGTGGAAGTGTAGTTTCAAGTGTGGAAGTGTAGTAATCAGAGGAGGAAGTGTAGTGACTAGAAGTGTAGTGACTAGAGGGTTTGGAAGTATACTGTGAAGATATATTCAAGGTGTGAATGTGTAGTTTGGTCCAAGATGTATCCAAGGTGTGGAAGGGTAGTGATGAAAGGGTTGAGCAGAGGAAGTGTAGTTTGGAAGTGTCAAGGTATGGAAGTGTACTAAGTGTAACTGATGGGGTGGATGTGTAGTAACTCAAAGTGTGGAAGGTGGAAGGTTAGTGACAGTTTGGAGTTTAGCAATGGAAGTGTAGTATGGAAGTGTAGTCAAGGTGTGGAAATATAGTCACCCTAGCAGGCAAAACAGTAGAAGACTCAAGGTGTGGAAGTGTAGTATGGAAGTGTAGTCACTCTGGCAGAAAACAACAGTGATGGCAATTAAAGTCAACCATATAGTATGGAAGTGTACTCAAGGTTTGGCAGGGAAAGTGTAGTATTGAAGTGTACTTAAGGTGTGGAAGTGTACTGTGCGCATACTCAAGGCAAGGAAATGTACTGTAAAAACATAGTCAAGTTGTGGAAGTGTAGTGTGGAAGTGTAGTCAAGATGTGGAAGTGTGGCATGGAAGGGTAGTATGGAAGTGTATTGTCAAAGTATACTCAAGGTGTGGAAGTGTAATGAATGAGTAGTATCAGGAGTTTCGAAGTATAGTAGAAGTGTAGTATCAAAGTGTAGGACTGTTGTGACGTGTAGTATGCAAGTGTAAATGTGTGGGAGTATACTCAAGGTGTGGAAAGTGTGGAAGTGGAGTTTGGAAGTGTAGTCACTCTGGCAGGAAGGAACAGTGATGAAGGAAGGCATCATCACCTGTAATAAGAAGTCTAGTAAGGAAGTGTACTCCAGGTGTAGAGATGTAGATGTGTGGTATCAAGGTGTGGACGTGTAGTTGTGGGAGTATAGTTACCCCTGCCTGGAAGAAACAGTGGTGGCAAGGGAAGTCAATCAGGTGTAGAATTAAGGTGTGGAAGTGTAACCTCTCTCTGGAAGTAAATTGGAGAAGTGTCAAGTCCGGGCCCTCCGTGTTACGAACCTCTATTTTTCACTCTTCATTTTCTACTTTCCAAAGTCACGTGACCGACATCACGTGACCAATTATGTCAGCTCAATCATTCTCTTTCTTTTTATGTCACGTGACCTGCTTAATAAGCATCACATGACCTGTTATCTTCACTGTACCCGTTGAACTCTTACTATATATAGTAGCACAGCTTATTCAGACCTGCCCTAAGCTGGTCTGTGCACATGTACCAATAGTATAAATACTTGAATGCAACAACCGAACAAGCCAGTCTTTTTCTGGTTGGATTCCCCATCCTATACAGTCACCATCCCTATAGTTAAGTTCGAGTTGAGATTGGGTTGCCTTCATAAGAACAAGACTACTTCTACTATCCCACCTCACCTGTACCGGTACACGTGCAAAAAAACTTCTATCCAAAACGCTGTGTCATTGTCGGATCCCAGACATAAGGGAGAACCTTCCTATCGGAAGTAAATCGAGAACCCTTGACCAGGTCACCGTCCACGGATTACGAACCGTGACCTAAATTGTATCGCAGAGACCGTACATCTCACAAAAGAGTTCGCTTTGGTAGCACCTAGACCTCATTCGAGAGGACACAGCTATCCGCTCTTAATTGTATCGCCCCCTACCCTGTGCATAGTGGGTCAGCACACGCTTTCGAACAAGTGTAATTGTTATCAAGCTTGCGCGTGGTATAAGCTTAACAACCCGCGGGTAATACCTACCCATCCTCTTGAAGGGCAACATATATCGCCTGCATGCACCCTCCCCCACCAGAAAGTTACGCTCGTGACGTAAAAGGCTGAAGAAGATTTTCTTTTACAGACCGAGTGAAGTGACTCTTCGTGAGACTCGGATCCTCCTCGTTTTATGAGCATTACACTCATACTCCTCATTGGATGCATCACCTTCGCCTACTACTGCTTCTCCATTATCGCTTTCCTCTTCTACCATATCCCGAACCAAGAAGAAGGATTCCATCTCAAACTCTCTATAGTCGGAAAACTCATCCACTTTAGCTTCCTCAGTCCCGACTACCAAAGAGACCCTTGGGAAACTCAGAATGAACAAGAAACCCATCAGTGGAGCGACACTGGTTGGGACATACCCGAACTCATTGAAACAGAGACCTTCCACACCGCTCCCACGCTCTAAGAAGCAGGAGAACAACTAGCCGAACAACTCGCCGCCCAACTCCTCACCGAGTTGGAAAATTAAGCAATCATTATGTCCTTCGAAGATTCGTATCTCACTGTCCGGGAAATTCTCCCCATTCCCTATCTTCCCCTTCTTGAACCAGAAGACGAGGATACCAACAACACCCCCACCGACCGAAGTTGCAAAATAGAATTCATTAACAAATTCCCCTTCTGGCTTCAAATTGAATTTTACCAATCTGCAATCGAGGGCCATAACGTCCACACCATCTTCGACTCCACCATCCACTCCCTCTATGAGTCACAGGTCGAATTCACCGTCCCCGACTATGTCGTACCCCTCGATGTCCATGCAGCCCGAGTACAACGAAGCCGAGATGGCAACGAGCTCGAATGCCCCCGCTGCCCAAGCCCCCAGTGACCTATTAGACAATCGGCTCATCTTGCTTTACACAGAGCTCGAGCAAATGAAAGACGATCAGAGGAGGCTCAACCAAGAGCTTCAACAAGCCAGAGACCACGCCCAAGAGGCCCACGACCAAATAGACCAAGGTCCCCCCGAGAGGGAACATCTCCCCTTCGATCTCCCCACATTAATGAGAGGTATCCAGAATCCCTCCTCCGCCGGCTCCAGGAAACAGGCCGAGATCATCCCCGATCCTCTGGGCATGTTTGATGGATTGTACAACCGATTTGACAAATGGTGGACCAAGATGCTGGTCTGGTTCGAAGGACACCAAGAAGTCTTCGCCTCTCACAAGGCGATCTCACTAGCAGTATTCGCTCGAATAAGAGCCAAGGACGGAGAAAAGGACAAGAACGGCGCTGGCACCTGGGCTCGCAACGAGCTCAAGAAGCGAAGGGTTGCCAACCCCACATGGCTAGATATTCCAGAAATGGAAACACTCCTAGAAGGAAGATTCCAAGTCGGCAATGAAAAGGATATTGCCATTCGAAAATTAATGGACAAGAAGCAAGGGGCTAAGAAACACACCCAAACCTTCTTGACGCACTGGTTGTCTCTCTATGACCAGGCCCGATGCGACGATATCATGGGAATCACATTATTAGAAAGGAATGTACGCCAAGACATCATAAGGCACATGTTCCTACAAGGTGAGCATCCTACCAAGATTTACAAATACATCAATATGATTCAGAAATATGCCAATGCAATTGAATCGTTCAAAACTCAGAGCTCCACCTTTTCCAGGAGAGATCCTAATGCCATGGATGTTGATGCCATCACAACCAACATTCGAAAAACATCCAAAGGCTGCTATAATTGCAGCAAAAAAGGCCACATAGCTCGCGATTGCAAGGCACCTGCCACGTGATGCAAGAATTGTGGATTCTCTCGTGGCGGACATAGAAATGAATGTCCGAAATTCAAATCGCGAACAGTAAGGGCAGCAGAAGGAACTGCTTTACCAAATCAGAATGCCCAATCACCTGCTTGGGATAAGGGGATACAAGGAATGGACTTAGAGGCCGCTAGGGCCTATTTTGGTGATCTCGAAGTAACTCAGGGAAAAGAGTAAGGGAGCCTTTATCGGGTAAAGCACCTCCCCCTCCAGAAAATAATAAAAATAGTTTCTCTTCTCGTACTCGACGCCTAGATAGTGCTAGTACAAATTCTGTTTCTCGCTCCTCCTCTTTTTGCAATTGTTTTAGTGTATTAGATAGTAATATTTCTCTTGACTCTCCGACATCTCGATGTGGTAGCCTACCAGATGTCACAAAGAAAGCCGCGATCTCGAAAGAGCGTGCTCTCCGGAAAGGGAGGCTTAATTTGGCTTTCAAAGAAATAAAAAATAGTTCCGCACCTCAGATCCTGACTGAGAAGAAGGTTTGCACCTTGCAACCACTCCGCAAACTCATCTTAAAAATCAACATAATCACAAAAAACAAAAACATAACAGTAGACGCCCTACTAGATAGTGGCGCAAATGGAATCTTCATAGACACTGAATGGGCCAAGTCCCAACGAATACCCTTGAAACCCCTAGAACTCATTGTGCCAGTCTACAACGTTGATGGAACCATAAACTCGGCAGGAGGCATCGCCTACACCACCAAATTAATTATAGAATACAAAGGACATAGGGAAAAGATTTCTGCTGATGTTACCAATCTTGGTTGAAATCAAATGATCATTGGATACACATGGCTTAGAGAACACGATCCCCTGATAGATTGGGTAAAAGGAACCGTAACCCTTAATCAATGTCCCACGTCTTGCCAAGCCTTGATGGCTTCATACGGAGATTGCATGGAAGGAGCAGAAAAGGAATACCTAAACCGTATTCGCGAAAACAAAGAACCTTCTGAAGGAATTGAACCTGAAGAAGCTTTCAAACTCGTGCTCCCGGAGTATCACGCGTTTTTACTAGATGTCTTCTCGAAGTAGGCAAGCGAACGCATGCCCGAGACCAAACCTTGGGATCATGCTGTAGACCTACAGCCCACATAATGCAGTCACTTCGTTCCATTCGGATTGGCTGGCCCGGGGTGCAAATGTTACATTCGGAATGGAGGGCCACTCGCTGGCCCGCTGGTGCTCAACATTGGGTGGGCCTGATGGTGGAACATGATGTCCAAGGAATGGACAGGCCCGACAAGGGGGATGTGTGAGCAATGGAGCGGCCAGACAAGGAGGATGTCTGGGGAATGGAGAGGCCCGACAATGCGGATATCTGAAGAATGGAATGGCCTGACAATACAAACTCGGATGTCTAGGGAATGGACAGGCCCGACAAGGCGGATGTCTGAGGAATGAACTGGCCCGACAGAGTGGGTGTCTAAAGAATGGACTGGCCCGATGAGGGGGAGGTCTGGGAAATGGACTGGTCCGACAAGGGGGATGTCTGAAGAATGGACTGGCCTGACAAGGCAAGGATCTGAGCAATGGTCGGGCCCGACAAGGGGGATGTCCAAAGAATGGGGTGGCCTGACAAAGACAATATCCAAAGAATAGTCAGGCCTGACAAGAGGGATGTCTCAAAATGGAGTGGCCCGACAAAGGGGATGTCTAAGGAATGGTCGGGCCTGACAAGGCAAGGATCTGAGCAATGGTCGGGCCTGACAAGGGGGATGTCTGAAGAATGGGATGGCCCGACAAAGACAATATCCAAGGAATGGTCGGGCCCGACAAGGAGGATGTCAGAAGAATGGGATGGCCTGACAAAGACAATATCCAAGGAATGGTCGGGCCCGATGAGGGGGATCTGAGCAATGATTGGGCCCGACAAGGGGGATGTCCAAGGAATGGAGTGGCCCGACATTGAAGGGGATATCTGAGGAATGGTCGGGCCCGATGAGGGGGATATCTGAGCAATGGTCGGGCCTGGGGTGCATGTCCACTGGCAAATAATGGGGTGGCCCGACAAAAGGGGATGTCCGAGGAATGGTCGGGCCCGATGAGCGGGATATCTGCCAAGAAATGGTCGGGCTCTTCACACTGTTCTGCCCACTTTGCCGTGCTGCCCACCCGCAGGCGGATTCCCACAGTGACCCGAGGCGGCCGCCTCCGCTCCACTTTACTTGGCCACAGTTCCAAAGCAGTTAGAATTCATTTCCTGTGCAATATCCACTTGGAAAATGTATTTGACTGTGTTCCACCCGCTTTTCCCACGCCGACATTCCGCAGGCGGATTCCCACAGTACCTGAGGTTTCGGAATCCGCTCCGCTTCACTTTCCCGCACTTCCACAGCAGTCGGAATGTATTTAGTATGCAATAACCACTCGGAAATTGTATTTGACTGTGTTCCACCCGCTGTTCCCGTGCCGACATTCTGCAGGCGGATTCCTACAGTGACCCGAGGTTTCGGCGTCCGCTCGGGTTGACTTTCCCGCGCTTTCACAGCAGTTAGAATTTATTTATTGTGCAATAGCTACTTGAAAAATGTATTTGACTGTGTTCCACCTGCTTTCCTCATGCAGCCAACCCGCAGGCGGCTTCTCATGGTGACCCGAGGTGGCCAACTCCGCTCCGCTTCACTTTCCCACGCTTCCACAGCAGTCAGAATTCATTTACAGTGCAACATCCACTTGGAAAAAGTTTGATTCTATGATATTTCAAACTTGTTTTTCTGGTTACCAAATATGGTAGGCATTTGGGTAGTGTATATTTGGATATTGACGACAGTTTACTATTTGTTCTAGACCCATTTTCATCATCCTATAACATATGTCCGACATTTTCACTTATATATATATTTGATGTACCGCAATCAATATATCATCAGGGCAATGGCTGTGTCCTCTGGGTATGCCAGACATACACCTCCCATGATTTTAGACTATTTATGGAATTTAATTTGGAGATGTGGTGAATGATTTAAATCCACGGAGATTTCGGAGATTTGCAAAACATACCATAAAAATGATATTATAGCTTCCACAATTGTTAGATAACTATTCCAACTAGCCAGTCATGTGTCCATACTATGGTGGAATGTGTCTACAATGTGTGCCTTGCACCATAGCCATCACAATCCCGAGGAATGGTTGGGCCCAATGAACAGGATATCCAATGAGAAATGGTCGGGCCCTTCACCCTGTTCCGCCGGCTTTGCCGCACCGCCAACCCGCAGGCAGCTTCCCACGGTGACCTGAGGTAGCCGTCTCCACTCTGCTTCACTTTCCCGCGCTTTCATACCAGTTAGAATTGATTTACAGTGCAATAGCTACTTGAACCATAGCCATCACAATGTCTCACAATGTCGAAAATATGTCAATTTTGTAGGAGATTTATGACAGAAATCGACAAAACATTTTATTGCAACTGACACAGGCCTTCCAGAGACATTCTGAATAGGCAGAGAAATGTATATAGTGTGTTTGTACAATATGTGCCTGGCTGCATATTGACAACTCAAAGTGAAGACAACAAAAGTTCAATATGTGTTGTGACATTGCAGTTGCATATATGTATGCAGTCATAAATCTCCTATATTCTGTGTATATATTTTCTCAATTTTGTAACCCTGTGAGAATGATGGGCTAGGCACATATCAAGGCCACTTTCTAACAAACCATAGACATATATCTGCCCATTCAGAATGTCTCTGGAAGGCCTGTGTAAGTTGTAATAAAATGTTTTGTTGATTTCTGTCATAAATCTCCTACAAAATTGACATATTTTCGACATTGTGAGACATTGTGATGGCTATGGTTCAAGTAGCTATTGCACTGTAAATCAATTCTAACTGGTATGAAAGCGCGGGAAAGTGAAGCGGAGTGGAGACGGCTACCTCAGGTCACCGTGGGAAGCCGCCTGCGGGTTGGCGGTGCGGCAAAGCCGGCGGAACAGGGTGAAGGGCCCGACCATTTCTCATTGGATATCCTGTTCATTGGGCCCAACCATTCCTCGGGCATCCCCTTTGTTGGGCCACTGCGAGTCCATTCTTTGGACATCCACTCCAGGCCCATTCATTCTCCAGATATCCCTCTCGTCGGGCCTGTCCATTGCTCAGATATTTTCCTCATCCGAGTCGGGCCTGACCATTCCTTGGATATCACCTTCATCGGGCCACCCCATTTTTCAGACATCCATCTGACTGGGCCCATCCATTGCTCAGATATCCCCTTCGTCAGGCCACTCTATTCCTCCGACATCCCCCTTGTCGGGCCCGACCATTCCTTGGACATTCCATTTGTCGGGCCACCCCATTCTTCAGACATCCCCCTTGTCGGGCCTGACCATTGCTCAGATCCCTCTCATCGGGCCCGACCATTCCTTGGATATTGTCTTTATCGGGCCACCCCATTCTTTGGACATCCCCCTTGTCGGGCCTGACCATTGCTCAGATCTTCCTCATCAGGCCCAACCATTCCTTGGACATTCTCTTTGTCGGGCCTGTCCATTGCTCAGATATCCCCTTCATCGGGCCCGACCATTGCTCAGATATCCACCTCACCGGGCCCGACCAATCCTCAGACATCCCATTTGTCGGGCCCGTCCATTGCTCAGATATCCCCTTCACCGGGCCTGACCATTTCTCGGACATTCTGTTTGTCGGGCCCGACCATTGCTCAGATATCCACCTCACCGGGCCCGACCATTCCTCAGATATCCCCCTCACCAGGCCCAACCATTGCTCAGATATCCCCCTCATAGGGCCCGACCATTCCTTGGACATCCCCTATGTCGGGCCACTCCATTATTCAGACATCCACCTCACCAGGCCTGACCATTGCTCAGATATCCCCTTCATCAAGCCTGACCATTGCTTGGACATTCTGTTTGTCAGGCCCGACCATTGCTCAGATATCCACCTCACCGGGCCCGACCATTCCTCAGATATCCCCCTCATCAGGCCCGACCACTCCTTGGACATCCACTTTGTTGGGCCACTCCATTCTTCAGACATCCACCTCACCTGGCCCGACCATTCCTCGGACATCCTCTTCATCGGGCCACCCCATTCCTTGGACATCCCCCTTGTCGGGCACGACCAATGCTTAGATATCCCCCCATTGGGCCTGTCCATTCTTCAGTATCCCTCTTGTCAGGCCACTCCATTCTTCGGACATCTTCTTCATTGGGCCACCCTATTGTTCAGACATCCACCTCATCGGGCCCATCCATTCTCCAGGTATTGCCTTTGTTGGGCCACTCCATTCTCCAGACAATCCCCACCATTGGGCCCGCTCAATTGCCTCCCAATGTTCGACCATCAGGCCCACTCAATATTGGTCACCAGCAGGCCAGCGAGCGGCCCTCCATTCCGAATGTAACATTTGCACCCCGGGCCAGCCAATCCGATTGGAACAAAGTGACTACATGGGGTCTAAAGCCAGACTTTATACCAAAGAAAGGGAGATCGATCCCCCTTAGCGTAACCGAACAAGACGAAGTAAAAGGGTTTGTCGAAGACCAACTGGCCAAAGGTTATATTAGACCCTCCAAATCCCCTCAAACATCACCAGTATTCTTCATCCCTAAGAAAGATGGAAAGAAATGCATGGTCATGGATTAAAGATACCTGCCAGTGAACGAGGGAACTGTCAAAAACAATTACCCTCTGCCACTCATTTCTAAGATTGTCGATAAATTTCGAGGAAGCAAAATCTTCACCAAGATGGATCTCCATTGGGGTTACAACAACGTGAGAATTAAAAAGGGTGACGAATGGAAAGGAGCCTTCGTCTGCCATCTTGGATCATTCGAACCCACTGTCATGTACTTTGGAATGTGCAACTCACCCGCTATGTTCCAACAAATGATGAACGAGATCTTCTCAGACATGACAGAAGTGGTCATTATTTATATCGACAATCTCTTAATATTCACGAATGGAGATATAAAACACCATCAGGAAATGGTCAAAAGGGTCTTAGAGAGACTTAGAAAAAATGACTTATTCGTAAAACCTGAGAAATGTTTCTTTGGAGTCAAGAAAGTCGATATGCTAGGCATAGATGTCTTATGTGAAGGGATATCAATGAATAAAGAAAAACTCGATGGAATTGCAAAATGGCCAGTCCCGTCCAACGTGAAAGCTGTCCGAAGCTTCCTAGGACTCGCCAATTTCTATCGACGATTCATTGCCAATTACAGCCAGGAAGCGAGACCCCTACATGACTTAACAAAGAAAGATCAACCTTGGAGCTGGGGAAAAGCTCAACAGGACGCGTTTGAGACGCTCAAAAATAGATTTACCACCGCCCCTACGGTGTTATCTTACCCAGATGACACGACCCCCTATCGCGTTGAATGTGATGCATCCGATTTCGCTACTGGAGCAGTGCTCTCTACAGTGAAGGATGACAAATGGCATCCAGTAGCCTTTATGTCACACTCCATGACTCCTGAACAACGAAACTATCCCATCGCTGATAAGGAAATGCTTGCGATAATTCTCTCACTTGAGCAATGGAGACACTATTTAGAAGGTGCTCGACACTCGTTCGAAGTTTGGACAGATCATAAGAATTTGCAATACTTCATGAGAAGTCAGGACTTGAACCGATGTCAAGCCCGATGGGCTCTCTACCTGTCCCACTTCGACTACACTCTCGTTAATAAACCAGGAACCTCAATGGGAAAAGCTGACGCCCTCTCCAGAAGAGAAGATCACATGACTGGAATGGAAAACGACAATAAACAAATGACATTCATTCCTGAAAATCACATCAGATCTCTCGAGGAAATCTCTCTTTTCGACAAAATAAAAGAAAAGCATTCCAGTGGTTGCACATCTCCAGATGGGTCGATCCTCCGTGAAGGATTATATTTCTATAGCGACAAACTATGGGTCCCACCAGAACTCCATCGAGAAGTGGTGACACAGTTCCACGATCACCCAATCTTTGGCCATAAAGGAGCCGAAAAGACACAGGAGTTCTTAACCCGTTACTACTCTTGGCCAGGAGTCAAGAAAGATGTACAAGAGTATTGTCGATCGTGTGAACGCTGTGCGCGTATGAAACCCACAAATGTCCCACCAGCTGGACTTTTACAACCGTTGGAGGCCCTTGAAGGACCCTGGAAAAGCGCCTCCACCAATTTCATCACCAGTCTCCCCCTTTCTCGTGGCTTTGATAGCATTTTAGTGGTGGTCGATCGATTCTCGAAAGAAGTTGCCTTCGTTCCGACCACAAAAACCATTACATCAAAATAAACAGCTGAGCTATATAGAGATTATGTGTGGAAGCATCATGGACTTCCTGATTCCCTTGTTTCCGATCGTGGACCTCAATTTGCCAGCCAATTGATGGTCGATCTCTTTAAACTATTGAAAATTGAGAAGAAGATGTCCACAGCTTATCACCCTCAAACTGATGGGCAAACAGAACGTGTAAATCGAGAACTCAGTCAATACCTCCGCTTTTTCACCGCAGAAAAACAAGATAAATGGGTTGAATGGCTAGCCCTTGCCCAGTTTAACTTCAACAACACTCGTTCCTCAGCCACCGGCTTTAGTCCTTTTCAATTAACTAAGACTTTCACTCCCCATCTCGGCTTTGAGCCCCTATTAGCAGCTAAAGACCTCGCCGATGACATGAAAGCGAATATTGAACATGCCAAAAGTGCACTGGAACGCACTCGAGAACGAATGAAACTGCAGGCAGATAAACACAGATTGACAGCTCCCGATTACCAGATTGGAGATCTTGTTTGGCTTAGCACCGAACACTTGGCTCTTGACGAACGCCCATCGCGTAAATTAACGGAACACTGGATCGGCCCTAGGTACCAAATCATTTCGGTTCACACCAACAGTGTTGGTTTATTGTTCCCTTAAACAGTGAAAGCTCGCCACATCGTAAATGTCTCTCGAGTTAAACGCTACATCGAACCATTGCCAGGACAACCCGTGGTTCGTCTGGGACCCGTGTCTGTCAACAATGAAGGCACTTCTGAGTTCAAAGTCGACTACATTGTCGACTCTTATCCCATTGGCCGTGGTTTCTAGTATCTGGTATACTGGAAAGGATACAATGATTCCAACCACACTTGGGAGCCAGCCTCTGGTCTTAAGAATGCACAGGCTGCAGTCAATGACTTCCATCACCGTAAACCTTCAGCTCCTCGCCGTCTGAAAATGAATCAGGCTCTTTTCGATACTTTATTTTCTACTCCTATCATCAATTTCACTTCCAGTTCCACTCTCCCAACTGATCTGGAATCTCAGGACTAGAAGGGGGGTGATGTTACAAACCTCTATTGTTCACTCTTCATTTTCTACTTTCCAAAGTCACGTGACCAATTATGTCGATGGAGTCGCCCATGTCACCAGTGGGCGTCGCGTCGTCGTGCATTGTCATCCAAGTCGTCGAGTATAGAAGTTATACAAACTCTATAGCGCAGCCGAGGGGATGTAGGTTCCGATAGAACCTTCCAAGAGGAATAAAAAGGAAGTAGTCTCTAGTAGAAACTTACTAGGAATGTAGAGTAGCTTGCTATGAAATAACTTGAGAGAGTTTGAGTAGTTGTGATGAGTGTAAGGAAGAACAAGTGGGAGAACGAGTTGTAAAACTGTTAGATTGAAGGGGCATCTAGCTCCCTCTTATATACTACATGACTGTTTGTACATGTTATGGTATATAGAATGTAATGGAATATTATGTAAGAGTTCTAGCCAATAGCGTAAAGAACTCTTATCATGATCTATAAGCAATGAGTCATTCTGAGTCATGCTTTGTAAGATATATGAGTCATGATCAGTAAGCTGATCAGTAAGCAAGATAAGTATGAGTAATACTAATGAGTCATCATAGAAAATGAAAGAATAGTCTAGAAGTAAGTTCTAGACTGATGACATAAACAATCATATAATAAAATGAATATGATTGTTTCAACATCGAGTTGACAGTCATCGTCGTCTTCATTGTGTCCTCGTGTCCTCACGATGTGGGGGGATGCTGTGGGAAAGAGGTGAGCGCTTGAGCCTTGAGGGAGTGAGCGAGTGAGTGAGCGAGTGAGTGAGCGAGGAGTGAGAAAAGTGGGAACGCACGTCATCATCACGTCCGTCGTCACTGTCCGTATCCCTCGTCGCTCGTGTGAGGGAGCGCGGCCGCACTGCATTGTCGTCGATGTTGCAGGTGAGGGAGCATGTGTCACTGTCAATGACGTTGCAGGTGAGGATGTCATTATCGTTGACGTTGTGTGAGGGAGGGTGTGTGCGGCGTATGTATGTCATCGTCGGCATTGTGCATGAGGGTGCGTGCATGCTATCATTGTTGTTGATGACGTGGGTGAGGCCGGTGAGGGTGCGTGTGTGCGTGAGTCATCGTCGTATACCTGTGCAATTCCCTACCGTGACTTGGGGGAAGAGAAAGGTTTCAGAAACCTTGAGCGGCTGAGCCTTCTCTTGTCATTCGCGTGAGAAGCACTCGCGTGTCGTTAGCCCAACTTGTGAACGCGTGAACCTTCAGCAACTGAATTTGCTTAGGTTGATGTTCTGGTCTGCTTGAGCACAAGACAGAAATGGACACGTGATGAGCCGACCAGTGAGATGAAAGAAAAAACACTGCATTACACCACGTGGCATGTCAAGATGTCGAGCCAATGAGAGAGCAAGAAAGAGCTTGTGTTGAGCCAATGAGAGAGCTAGAAATCTAGATTCTCACGCTAGACATCTTATAGTATAAGATTGTGTCCACATTTGCATTGTAGGGCATATAGTTCAAAATACAAGGGCTGAAGGTGTTTATTTGTCCTTGTTGTTTGGTCCAGGCTTTCTTTGTTTACCTACTAAGGAAGTGTAGTGTGATAGTGTAGTCAAAGTCAACTTCTTGAGCAGTAAAGGAAGTATAGTGTGATAGTGTAGTTGTTACGAACCCTGTTCCAATGAGTGCCTGTCTACACCCTTTGGCCTAGAGCTAGAACGTACGGCAGATCTATTATTTTCACACTCAATGTGTGCATTTGAGCACATTACCTAGATGTGCACATTCCTATTCTATTTTACCATCCATATTTACATTTATCCATGGAAGCACCTAGTAGTACTCGCGCATTCCGGCTTTCTCTCCAAATGCGCACTCCCAACAGGTACTGATCTGCATATTTCAGAACAATGCCTAAATGCGCAGTTCTGCAGTCGTCTCATATGGCATCCATGTTCGCTAATATATCTATTACTAGTAATTCTAGCTGGCTGTGTTGATACACACCCTAGTCGCATTGTAGTATAGCCTAGCATAGCCTAGACCATGTGTAGTACTAGTATATAAGTGAATAGAGACCAGCAGAACTCGCCAGTCGAGTTCTTGCTGGAATCCCCACCATCATTGCGTGGTCTCCTCAACTATCCCCTCCTTTTCTCCTCGTTTCTTGGCCCTCCTTGGCCTACTCCTCATTCAGCCTACATTGTCGATACTTGTGGAGCCCTGTACCCTTGATACTGGGTATTGTTTGGTGGTTGCCAACATTAGAACTCGACTATACTTTTGTATGCTGCTACATCCCTTGCTTGCCCTTGCTCACCGCTTATCCCCCCAGGCCCCCCTCTCGATTGCCTCCGTCCGCAACGACGTAAAATTAGCCTTGTTTATTGCATGGCCGTACAGTCCGAGATGACTAGAAACTATCTTGTTCCTTCGACCCGCCGCATAGGCTTTAAATACCCATGCTTGGATAGTGGTTGCCCAACCTTAACGGCTCGAGACCACAACTCGAAACTCCACTGTGTTTCAAGTAGCACTTGCAGCGTTTGCTTTGGTGATCAGTAGTCCACATTCGAGTGGGAGCAGTCACCCGCGTTGCATTTGTGAAAGCATAGAATCATGATTTCTTCTATGTTAAATAAGATTCACAGCTTCGGCGAGCTAAATCGTCAGCCATAGCCAGGCAGAACCCGGTTCCTCCTCTAGTGCTCAACACTCGTTATAGTAGATAGTATAGTAATATAGCAACTCGCCCGGTACGGCGTAAAACTGCCAACTTTCCCTTGTCTCGTTGGTCCAAAATGACCCTAGTAAACTACTATGTCTCTTGCTTGGATGTTGTGCCTCTTCGTGGGTGCCTTTCCTCCCTTGGACATACGACCGAAATGTCATAAAACTAATTGTTATTGTATCAACTGTATTTTATTGTCTATATCTGCGCATTCTGGAACAATGCTTAAATGCGCAGATACCTCCATAGATTGAGACCTTGATCTGCGCATTCTGGAACAATGCCTAAATGTGCAGATACCTCGCCATTTATACTATGATATCCCTTGTGTAGAACACACTGGATACATTCCTCACTAGTTCCCTCCCCTTGTGAAGCCGATGTAAAAAATTGATCGGTTCATGTCCGCAGACCAAGAGTAATCTACTTTACAGATCCCCATCGAGCCCTTTAGAATAAACACCCCTTGCCATCGAGTACTTATAGAAATTGTATGCAAGCACACTGTGAAATCTAGAAGTAGATCAACAGATATGCTACCGCAGCAGTAACAATGCCCAGCCCATTCCTCCAAGCGGCCTCGTTGGGTGCCACAAACTCACAGCTGAACCCAGACCCCATTGTAGAATTTTATCTGGCATATGGCTGATCGGCCAATTTTCTAGATATGACTGTATTCCACAGTTCACTGGTCAGCCAAATTGAAAACTCAGCATGTTTGCCGATTGGCCCATGGGCTGTAGATCCCTACATTCCACAGTTGACTGATCGGCCAACAACTGACATTTCAGCATGTTGCTGATCAGCCAATTAGCTAGGCATAAGTGTACTTCATACTTCACCGGTCAGCCAGAATAAAAACTCGGCATGTTTGCTGACTGGACAATGGACTGGTTAGTATGTAGGGAAGCCCTTACCGAAGCTATCTCAGCATCACTGCACATTGTAATTCTATGTTATCAAATCTCCCTACTATACACTCTAAGCAAGAAATTTGTTTTGGCAAAGGTCTGTATGTAATGTAATGTTGTTTCGCCATGTCAAACAGGCAGGTACTACAGTACATAACTTGCCAAAGCCATCGAGCCATCATTGTACATTGTAATTTTATTTGATCAAATCTCCCTACTATACACTCTATGCAATAAATTAGTTTCGGCAAAGGTCTGTATGTAATGTAATGTGATTTCGCCATGTCAAACAGGCAGTACAGTACACACTGAAGCACTTGCCGAAGCTATCTCGCCATAATTGTACATGGTAATTGTATTTTATCAAATCTCCCTACTATACACTCTATGCAATAAATTTGTTTCGGCAAAGCTCTGTATGTAATGTAACATTATTTCGCCATGTCAAACAGTCAGTTCAGTACAGATTCAAGCCAGGCATAACTTCACATTGTAATTAATTTTGTGGAATCTACCTACTAGCATCAGGAAAATAGGGTGGTGCATCAGCATGGCCAAATTCCCACCACAGGAAGGTCCCGTTGAGGATGGAATCGTCCCTCGCGCGGAGCAAAACGTCAGGACATCGATTCAGACAGTGAAAGGTGCATAATGAATACTCGATCACTGCAATACTATGGCCTGAACAAGACCACAAAAATCACAGTGAGCTTTCTGGCATCACCAATGCATCCTTCAAAGGACAGTGGTTGTTTGAGTGCAACAAGCGAAACGCTGTCCTTGTTATGCACAACTCTCGTCAAATCTTCATTCCTCCAAATGTAGTGCTTGAGTACCTGTACAGGGTCGACAGACTGGTCAATTGAAGTGTGACCTCATGACAAACATTCACGTTTGCCTTGCGTGCTCGATGTACCTCTTGGACAAGTGTACAGTCTCCATCTTGCTTACCCACTCGTCCACTTTGCTGATCACTCTGTGCGTTCGAGCTGCGTGATCAGTGAGAAAGGAAGAGGCGCCGTATGGGCGCAGTAGACGTACGAGAAGTGGATGGGCGAAAAGCCAAAGGCTTTCCCGGACCGAAACTGATCCCGAACCTTGTCGGGCGAGCGCGCACTGTGTCCCGTGAAGGAGGAGTGAGCGACGTGGTGCGGTGCAAGCTCGAGCCCGAATAAAAGGAGCGGGAACATACCTTACGATTACTGTACTGGGGGGAGTATGTACCTCTGCATGTGTTGCATAAGCTCGGGGCGTTCCTGAAGGAAAGGAGCAAGGACTCGGACGAGCGCGTGACGGTGTCTGAGGTATTTGGTGAAGGTGTCGCTTGACCAGCGACCGAGGGTTTTTACGACGTCGAAGGGAGTGCCGAGGAGGAGGTAATGGAGGGTTCTGCCGATGCGAAGGCTATGGCCTTTGAGGTTGGGTAAGTCGGGGTATAGGCGAGCAACAGCGTCAATTCGTTTGGTGACCTCTTTCTTGGAGAGGGCGCGTACTATTCCGTGTTTGTGTTTCCAAGAAAATATGTGGCTGTCCGGGGGAGCAGGGTTGATGCGGAGGTGGTTTTCTAATGCTGACTTGGGATCTGCGGGGGAATTGGGGTCCAGGGGGGCGCACATGATGTCCTCGCCGTGTTGGTTGGTTTTGGTTTTTGGGAGGGAGAGTTTAATCACCGGGAGGACTTGGTGATTGGAGGTGAAAGAGAGGGCCGAGCGGGGGGCGTGGTCGGCTTGGTCAAACCTGGAAATGGCGGGGACGGTGAGTTCTCCGAGTCGAGCGACACAGAAGAAGGCTGTGGTGATGCAGGCGAATACTGCTGCATCACACGGCTCGTCGAGGTCGAGGATGTTGCGGAATCGTCCTAGGATTTCCACGGTGAAGGGCATGTGTTTGGGGCGTTTGGATAGTGAGGGGGCGAGCCTGCTTGCGCCAGGCTCAAGGACGGCTTTGGTTTCGGCGGTGTTGATGGTCCATCCGAGACCATGGAGCATGCCATGCCAGGCGCGGATGGCGGCAGCGAAGTTGGAGATGGTGGAGCCTGAGTACGAGCCGGCACAGTTGGCGAGGAATAGTGAGAGGAGGTTGGTGTCTATGGGGGCGCGTTGTTCATCTGGTATGTTGTGAAGGTCGCAAAAAACGTGGCAAACGAGGAGACCGGTACTGTAGAGTTCTTTGGTGGGCGGAGCCCAGGACGAGTCGATGACGGACAGAATACGGTCGTATTCTGGTTCATCTAAGGGTCTGCCGTGGGTGCCGAGGGTGCAGGATGCGCGCGCGGGGGGTTCAAGATGTTGGGTATCCAGAGGAGAAGGCGAAGTTTTGCCGTACAGTGGAGGCGGAGAGGAGAAGGGGCAGGTGTGAGGCTGGGTTTGTATGGTCGTGGTTTGGGTGGGGGTAGGGTTGTGGAGGTGTTGGGGAGGGGAGCTCTGAAATGCTGGGGAGGTTTAGTAGGGGTCTGCGAGGGCTGTAATGACGAGTTCGTCGAGTTCGTCGCAGTAAGATTGGACCCGCAGGTTGACTTCGTGTTCTCGGCGGACGCGGTTAAGGAGCTGAACGGCGGGAAGGGGGCACTGTCCTTCGTTAAGGGCTCGGTGTTCACGCGAGGTGATTGGAGCGGCGGAATCGACGATGAATTGGTGGAGAGAGGGGGGAATAGTGATAGGAGGGAGTAAGAGTTGGCGGGGAGGGTAAATGCCTCTGGATGGTTTGTCTGCGGGGTTGGCTGCACTGGGAACGAAGTGGACAATGACGGATTGGATGGGGAGGGAGGGCGATGCGAGTAGTTCGTGTATACGTCGAAAAATATCGTTGATGAGTTTGTTCCGGTGGCGACCGACTCTCCAGCTTTCGATAACGCTGGTGTTGTCTCCGTGGAGGAGGAGGTGTGGGATTGGAGGAACCTGTGTAGCAAAGGAGAGAATGAGTAGCTCGAATCCGACGGCTTCTGCCCAGGCGATGTCACGTTGGCCGTCGAGTGTTTGCCACCCCAGTTGGAGTCGCCAGGCTCGCCAGTGCGGCCCAATGATAATTCCGATTCCAACACCAGAGCTAGCATCCGAAAAAGCGGCGACGTCGATGAACGTGGGCGGGGGGCAGATGGGTTTGCGGAGGGAGTCTGAGGATAGTGCGTTTGACCACCAGCTGAGGTCCAAGGCGATGGTTTTCTCAGGTCTGTGGGGAGCCCATGGGGTAACATTTCGCCACATTTTACGCACAGCCGGCTTGCAAAATGGCCGAAAATATGCGACTGGCCGGTTGGCGGGCCCGAGCATATTGCTAACGTACAGAAGGGGCAGGCCCGAGATGAATAAACCCCGTGGGATACGGATGGCCCCGCTTCATGGGAGTGATATGGGACCCGTAGCAAGCGGATGGGCCCGCATTCCGAGAGTGATTTTGATACTGTAGTATATGGACAGGCCCTTTGCCCAAAGATGAACCGAGACCCGAGCTGTACGGTCGGGCCTGCCACCGAAAATTTTGCGAAAATTTTCGGAACCCGTAGCATACGGACGGGCCTCCATCCTGAAAGTCATACCAACCTCGTAACATGCGGACAGGCCTGTATACTGATGGTGATACTGAAACCGAAACATGCGGACGGGCCCACTTGCGAAAAATTATACTGATCTCACAACATGCGGACAGGCCCACTTCCGAAAAATGATACTGATCTCGCAATATACGGACGGGCCCACTTCCGAAGAATGATACTGATCTCGCAATATACGGACAGGCCCGCTTCCGAAAAATGATACTGATCTCGCAATATACGGACGGGCCCGCTTCCAAAAAATGATACTGATCTCGCAATATACGGACGGGCCCACTTCCGAAGAATGATACTGATCTCGCAATATACGGACGGGCCTGCTTCCGAAAAATGATACTGATCTCGCAACATGCGGACGGGCCCACTTCCGAAAAATGATACTGATCTCGCAATATACGGACGGGCCCACTTCCGAAGAATGATACTGATCTCGCAATATACGGACGGGCCCGCTTCCGAAGAATGATACTGATCTCGCAATATACGGACGGGCCCGCTTCCGAAGAATGATACTGATCTCGCAATATACGGACGGGCCCACTTCCGAAGAATGATACTGATCTCGCAATATACGGACGGGCCCGCTTCCCAAAAATGATACTGATCTCGCAATATACGGACGGGCCCGCTTCCAAAAAATGATACTGATCTCGCAATATACGGACGGGCCTGCTTCTGAAAAGTGATACTGATCTCGCAATATACGGACGGGCCCACTTCCAAAAAATGATACTGATCTCGCAATATACGAACGGGCCCTTCTACTCGGAGTGACACCGAACCCGTATTGAACGCTCGGGCCCTTCGACTCAGAGTGATACCTTTGAAGTCGTATCATACGAGCAGGCCCGTCAACGGAAAGTGATACATACCACTTACACTACAGACGGGCCCGCCTCCTGAGCATGACTCTGGACCCGTATTAAACGCTCGGGCCCTTCGATGGAGAGTGATATTGAAGTCATATCATACTGGCATGTACTTCTGAGACTTCGGAATGGTTGAGGCAACTGTTCCGAGATGCCATAGGATGCCGAAAGGCCATGCACCAAGCCAATCACTTCGGAAGGTACCAGGATACCTCCCATTTCATTTCTAACACCTCACATGACAGTCATTGACAGAAGATTGATTTCTGATTATTCGGCATGTACTTCCGAGGCTTCGAGATGGCTGAGGAAACTGTTCCAGGGTGCCATGGCATTCCGAAATAACATGTACCGAGCCAATTTCCCTCGAGGCAGCTGAGATATCTCCCATTTCATTTCTAACACTTGGCATCACAGAAGTGTCAGAAGATAGATTTTCAATTATTCAGCATGTAGTTCCAAGGCTTCAGGATGGCTGATGCAATTGTTCTGAGATGCCATAGCATGCCGAAAGGCCATGGCCTGAGCCAATTGCCTCGGAAGCTGCTCAGATACCTCCTAGTTCATTTCTACACTCATTATCACAGAAGATATCTTTTTAATTGTTGGGCATGTACTTCCGACTCGGAGGCTTCAGAATGGCTGAGGCAACTGTTCCGAGATGTCGTAGCATGCCGAAGGTCCATGGACCGAGCCAATTGCTTTGGAAGGTACCAAGATACCTCCCATTTTGTTTCTAACACTTCACATGACAGGAGATAGATTTTCAATTATCCAGCATGTACTTCCGAGGCTTCAGGATGGCTGAGTCAATTGTTCCGAGATGCCATAGAATGCCAAAAGGCCATGGACCGAGCCAATTGCCTCGGAAGCTGCTCAGATACCTCCTACTTCATTTTTACACTAATTACCACAGAAGACAGATTTTTAATTATTTGGAATGTACTTCCGAGGCTTTGGGATGGCTGAGGCAACTGTTCCGAGATGCCATAGAATGCCAAAAGGCCATGGACCGAGCCAATTGCCTCGGAAGCTGCTCAGATACCTCCTACTTCATTTTTACACTAATTATCACAGAAGACAGATTTTTAATTGTTTGGCATGTACTTCCGAGGCTTTGGGATGGCTCAGGTAACTGTTCCGAGATGCCATAGAATGCCAAAGGGCCATGGACCGAGCCAATTGCCTCGGAAGCTGCTCAGATACCTCCTACTTCATTTTTACACTAATTATTACAGAAGACAGATTTTTAATTGTTTGGCACGTACTTCCGAGGCTTTGGGATGGCTGAGGCAACTGTTCCGAGATGCCATAGCATGCCGAAAGTCCATGGACCGAGCCAATTGCTTCGGAAGGTACCGAGATACCTCCCATTTCATCCCTACACTAATTATCACAGAAGATCATAGATTTCTAATTGTTCAGAATGTACTTCCGAGGCTTCGGGATGGCTGAGGCAACTGTTCCAGGATGCCATGACATGCTGACAAGCCATGTACCGAGATAAACTTCTCAGAAGCAACTGAGATACCTCTTATTTCATTTCTAACACTCAATATCACAGAAGATTGACTATGAATTGTTTGAGATGTACTTCCAAGGATTCAGAATGGCTGGGACAACTGCTCCATGTTTCCAAACTGGCATGCCAACAGGCCATTGACCGAGTCGGCAGATTCGGAAGCTACTCAGATACCAGCCATTTAATGGAACACTCAGTATCACAGAGAATGAATTTTTGGTTCTTCAGAATGTACTTCCGAGAATTCAGCATTGCTGGAGAAACTGTTCCAGCATGCCATAGCATTCTGTCGGGCCATGGACCGAGCCAATTCCTTCAGAAGCCGCTGAGATACCTTCCATTTTATTTCTACTAACTCTCAGTATCACAAAAAATACATTTTTCATTGGTCGGCATGCACTTCCGAGGCCTCAGCATGCGAGTGGTTTCCAGTGGGGCAACTTCCATCTCGGGATGCCATACCATGCCGATGGTCCATGGACTGAGCCAATTGTTTGAGAAGCTACTGAGATACCTCCAAGTGTAGCAAACTACTAAAAAAGTGTAGGGAAAAGTGTAGTAAAGTACTGCAAAGTGTAGTCAAATAAGTTGTCAAGTGTACCAAAAAGTGTAGTGAAAAGGGTAGTGAATTTCCGAAAAAGTGTGGTCAAAAGTGTAGTGAAAGTTAGTAAAGTGTACCAACAAAGTGTAGTGAAAAGTGTAGTCAAGTTTTAAAACTTGTTCTTCTGATTCCATATAATGTAGGCATGTGGGTGATATATATATGGATACTTCTAACGGTTTACAATTCCCTCTAGACCCCTAACCATCATCCTAGACCAGCTTTTTCGACTTTTTCTATCCTTTTATTTATATTAATATATAATGTGTTGCAATGTATATATCATCAGGGCAATGGCAGTGCCTTCTGGCCCTATTGGATCCACACCTTCCATGATTTTACACTATTTTTACAATTTAAAGTGAAGATGTGGTGAGTGATTTAATTCTGCGGAGATTTAGGAGATTTGAAAAACATATCATAAAAGTGTTATTGTGGCTTCCAAAATGCTTCCACAACTATTCTGAATAGACAGTCATGTGTTGATTCCATAGTGGAATGTGCCTACTACATGTGCCTAGCCCAATATCATCCACATGTTCTCAGAGTTGCGAAAACATACCAATTTGCCAGCAAATTTATGATATAATTGATAAAAACATATTATTACAGCTGCCACAAGCCTTCCAAGGATATTCTGAATATGCAGTAATGTCTTGATAGTGTGTTGGACAGTGTTTGTAACATGTGCCTAGCGCATAATCACCACAAGGGCTCAGAATTGCGAAAATATATCAATGAAATATCAGAGATTTATGACTACATACTTATATGCCACTACAACGCAACGACACTTATTGCTCTTTTGTTGTCTTCAATCTGAGTTGTTGTTATAAGGCTAGGCACTTGTTATACACACTTTCCCACACACTATAGAGGTATAACTGTCTATTCAGAACATCACTAGAAGGCTTGTGGCAGCTGTAATAATCGGTTTTGTGGTTTTTATCATAATTTGGGTGGTGGATTAATATATTCTCGCCATTGTGAGGGCATATGGATGCTATTGGCGAGGCACATGCAATAGACACAATACACTACAGAATTGACACATGACTGTCTATTCAGAATAGTTGTGGTAGCATTTTGGAAGCCACAATAACACTTTCATGATATGTTTTTCAAATCTCCTAAATCTCCGCAGAATTAAATCACTCACCACATCTTCAATTTAAATTGTAAAAATAGTGTAAAATCATGGAAGGTGTGGATCCAACAGGGCCAGAAGGCACTACCATTGCCCTGATGATATATACATTGCAACACATTATATATTAATATAAGTAAAAAAGTTGAAAAAGTTGAAAAAGTTGAAAAAGTTGGTCTAGGATGATGGTTAGGGGCCTGGAGGTGATTGTAAACCATTAGAAGTATCCATATATATATCACCCACATGTCTACATTATATGGAATCAGAAGAACAAGTTTTAAAACTTGTCAGACTTGACTACCCTTTTCACTACACTTTGTTGGCACACTTTACTACACTTTCACTACACTTTTCAATACACTTTTGTTTCGCAAATCTACTACCTTTTTCACTACACTTTTCGGTACACTTGAAAACATATTTGACTACACTTTGGAGTACTTTACTACACTTTTCCCTAGACTTTTTTTGGTGATTCCCTAGACTTCAAGTTGTCACATACACAGTGTTAGAAATGAAAAGTTAGAGCTATCTCGGTGTCCTCCGAATCAATTGGCTTGGCCTATGAAGGGCTATTTGCATGCTATTGCATCATGGGATAGTTTTCCCAGCCATCCCGAAGCCTCGGAAGTACATTCTGAAGCTCCCAAAATTCATTCTCTGCCATGTTACTGAGTGTTAGACATGAAATTGAAGGTAACTGAGTAGCTTCAGAATCTGCTGGCTTGGTCAATAAATTGTCGGCACACTATTGAATCATCCAAAAGCTGCCTGTGCCATCCCAGAGCCTCGGAAGTACATGCCGAACAACTAGAAATCTATTTTGTATGATACTGAGTGGTAGAACTTGGAAGTGAAATTGGAGTACCTTGGTGACCTTTGGAAACAAGTGGCTCGGTCCATGGCCCAATGGCATGGTATGGAATCCCGAAACAGTGTCCATAACAAGACTGATGCTTTGCAGCTTCGGAAGTACATGTCAAATAATTACATATCTATCCTGTGTGGTACTCCCAAGTGTTGGAGATGAAATGGGAGATCTCAGCTGCTTCCGAGATAATTGGTTCAGTCCATGGCCTTTCAGCATGCTATGGCATCTCAGAACAGTTGCCTCAGCCATCCCGAAGCCTCGGAAGTACATTCTGAACAATTAGAAATCTATGATCTTCTGTGATAATTAGTGTGGGGATGAAATGGGAGGTATCTCGGTACCTTCCGAGGCAATTGGCTCGGTCCATGGCCATTTGGCTTTCTATGGCATCTCGTAACAGTTGCCTGAGCCATCCCAAAGCCTCGGAAGTACATGCCAAACAATTAAAAATCTGTCTTCTGTAATAATTAGTGTAAAAATGAAGTAGGAGGTAT
>JBBPOJ010000543.1:0-24651 GCA_038091395.1 Leccinum rimulosum
AGGAAGGGGAGGGAAGCGGGAATCGCGCTGGGTTGTGGCACGAGCGAAGGAAGAGGGTGAGGGTGGTGAGGACGATGAGGACGCGGGCTCACCGTTGTCGTCGTGTTGTTGCTGCGTCGAGGTGGGTGCAAGTGGCACTTAGAAGAAAAATGGAACTTGAAAATTGCGTCAGCGTGTGGCGTGGGAAATCACCTGACTCAGGTGCGTGGCCAAGACTCTTTGACCACTTGTCTTTTGGGACCGCTCTTCTGACCGACGTTTTCAGGTATGTACACTTGTTTCTTAAGTCCCCTTTGCGCGGGGAACTGCGCTCGTTAACGTCGTGACCGGCCGCGGGTCGTTCAGACCGCCTCATCCAGTGAGTTTTTTCCTTCTTTCTTTCTTTCCTTTTAATCGTTAAACTGACTTAGTAGTATTATACCCCAACTTCCGGCTCGGACGCCCACTCGACGCCCACTCAGACACGAATGACGACCACCCAGCGACCCGACTGCACAACAACCACGACGCGGTGACGATGCCGCAACGACACGAGTCACACGACATCGACACAGCAACCACGACGTCGACGCCTGTGACGTGATGACGACACGACGACGGGGCGCGACGGCATGCCACGATGCGATGAGGCTGATGGCAGTGAGTGTCGTCCTTGTCGTCCTTACTGTCCTCACCGTCCCTAGTCCCTCCCTCGCGCAACACCTACACGTTGACGCGACCAACGACACGACCAACGACGACGCGACGTCCGCGACACGGCGATGAAGATGATGCGCCACGGCGAAACGGCGAGGACGGTGTTGACGACACCGCGGACCGTGACGACGACAACGGCGAGGATGGGGAAATGGCAGCGACACCGCGACACGTCGTCGTCGCGTCACAGCGGAACGGCGAGGTCGGGGAGGACTGGGAGACGGCAACAACACCGCGGACCGTGATGACGTCGCGTCACAGCGACACGACGAGGACGGGGAGGACGGGGAGATGTCAGCGACACCGCGGACCGCGACGACATCGATACGGTGACACGACGACGACGGGGAGACGGCAGTGTCACGGCGAAAACGAGGACGACACCCCGGACCACGACAACGACAACATCGACACGGCGACGTTGCAACAGCAACGACGATGATGACGATGATGACGGGGAGGACGGGGAGACGGCAGCGAGACCGCCAGACAACGACAACAGCAATGTCGTCGCGTCACGGCGAAAAAGGACGACGAGGACAAGGGAACGGCACGGTGCGGCAACGTCGCGTCGCGGTGACACGACAGGGAGCACAACGAGACGCCCCGGCGTCGGCGATACCGTGACGGCGACGATGACGATGTCGCGTCACAGAGACACGACGAGGTCGGAGGTCGGGGAGATGGCAGTGACACCGCGACGGCGGCGGCGACTCGACAACGACGCGACGTCGATCCCGACGTCGACGCAAGGACAACGACGACGCGATGATGGTGCAACGCCAACTGAAGACGCAACAACGCCACGCCGATGACAGCGACTGTGACTCGAGGACTGTGCGAAGTGGTGGTGCACAGCTGGTACAGCCGGCAGCAACTCCAGCTGATGTACCGTATATTATGTTTATTGTACTTGTATCTTTTCAATAAACTTTGTTTACTTTATGCATGTTTTTGCACTTAAAATGAACATTTATACTTATTTGACTTGGATGAAATGTCCTTGAACAGCCTTTAATTGCTTATCTCACTTCTTTGTATTATTCTGAGCTGGGCAAGAATAATAAGCATGATGTAAGTCAGATAAGCAATGTGTCGTTTTCCTGATGCGTTTCCGTACTCCGTTCGTCTCACTCGTTCTGATTGGTTTTTGTTTCGTCGCCACTGTTTACGTAATACTCCGTCCGTACCGCCCGTACCGTTTCTTTCGTTTTCAGCGCCACATTCGAGTCGTGATTCATTTACATCGCCGTCTTATATACATTTTTCTTTGTTTTATTTTCGATTTTTCGATTTTTATTGCCCCGTTATGGCAATTCCGAGATTCCAGCTGCCCTTCCGAGGTTCCAAGGGTGCACCGACCTTCAGCGGTGATTCCGACGCAACAATCACTCTACCCCGTTTCCTGGACGATATCGCGGCCCTCGCGATCAAGGGCAAACTCAACGATGCCGCGATGATCAAGGGGCTATGCGCTATGCGTCTCAAAATGACACGGAGCTCTGGATATGGCAACTCCCAGAAGCAAAGGCAGACCCTGCTGACTGGGCAACGTTTGCTGCCGCTGTGGTAAGTTACTATCCTGAGTGCAACGAACGTCCCCGATTCGTATGGCCGCCGTCATCCCCATCACCCGCACCGTTGCCTCTATCGTCACCATCACCAGCTCTGCCGTTTGCCTCGCCGTCCGAATCCCTGCCGTCGTCCCCATTGTCGCCTCCCCCATCGTCATCCGTTCCGAGTCCAATCGTCCCACCGTCGTCCCTGTCAGTCCCGCCTCCGACGTCACCGTTACAGTCCTCGCCATCCTTTCCCGTCCCCTCGCCCACGTTCTCTCCACCGCCGTTCGTCGCCTCCGTCTTATCCTTTCACAGTTTTCCCCAGCAGAATCACTGTCTCCGCCATCGCCAGCTCTCCCGCCATCGTTTTCGCCGTCGCTAGCCATTCCAACACCCACAGCACGTCCGCCATCTCCGTTCCTGACCAAATCGGTTCACTCGTTCTCGCACCGTCCCCTCCCAACAGCACCACAGTCAATTGCCAAGCCAGCAACGTGCGCGTTTTGCGATGAGCAGAGACATTTTATTTGTCAGTGCCCGTACGTCCCGCAGTATCTCCGCGCAGGCGTTGTTATTCGAGGCCCAGACGGTCGTCTGTATCTCCCAGGCGGCATTCGCATTCCACACCTTCCCGGCTGTGCGTGTGTTCGTGCCAGCGTTGATCATGTTCTCGCTGCCAATCGCTCGTATCCCCCTCGTCACACGCCACCACTTCAGTCGCCTCCGTTTTCGCCCCATCTCGAGTTGCCGTGTCATTCTGCACCCCAGACACTCAGTTCGTTATCCCACCCGACGCACTCGCTGACCCGTTCTTTAGTGTCTACCTCGTCAAGGCTTGGCACAAGTACCAGGCAGATCGCGATCGAGCACGCGTGATCGCGCCCCAACCGTCACCACCTCTGCGTTCGAACCCGCCGTCTCCCCCACCATATCTCTCGCCATTCCCGTCACAACCACCATCCGTTGAGTCGCCGCCTCCTTCACCCCCGTTTCCTTTGCCATCCCGTTTTCTGCCCGTCCCGCCACATTCTTCCTCGTCCAGGTCGTTCCGCTGCCGTCTCGCCCGCAGATCCCTTGTTCCACCTCGCCGCCTTGTTCACCATCCGTCATGCCACCGTTCAAGCAGTCCCGCTCGTCGCCATCACCATCACCACCTTCGCCGTCTCCCTCCTCGCCTCGTTCACCGTCCGTCTTGCTATTTCTCTCACTGTGCGCCCCATCACCACGAACGTCCCCGTCGTTTCCATCCGTTTCATCTCCGTTGTCCCCCTCATCATCTCGTTCACTGCTGCCTCGCCCCCCGAACTCTCGTTTCAAAGCATTACCACCCCCATTTAGAAATCCTTAATGGATATTCTAATGGCAAAGTACAGTAGATAGGAATCTATTGTGAAGGGAATTCTCTAGTAGAAAACTTACTAGGTATTCGAGATAGAGATATCGAGACTAAGACAGAATTCACTTATACTTGTTGAGTGTAAAGCAAACTGATATTTCAGTGTGAGGCCTAAAGCCTTATATACAAGTGTGTCTATTTGTACATATTATGGTATAGAATGTTCGAAGAACATTCCAGAAGATCATGTAATAAGTTCTAGCCAATAGCATAAGAAACTCATCATGATCAGTCAGCTTGATCAATAATGATCAGTAAGCAAGCCAATAGCGTATAGAGCTCTTATCTACATCTAATCTATCTTACATAAGCGTAGATGAAAGGTCTAGACAAGTTCTAGACTAAACGATCTTTATACTACAAGAATTGAGTGAATAATGATCGTTTTAACACCCCATTTCACCATTCCCGCGCGCCCTGTTCCCGTTCTTCGCCAACCGCATCGCCTCATTGCGGCGCAGGTTATTTATTTTCGCTTCGAGCAGCGCTGGCCACGTTGGCCTTTCATCTAACTTTCCTTTCGTCGCCGTGCACTCACCACTCCCCTCCTCGCGCACCTGGCCCGAGTGCCATTATCTAAGTCCTGTGCGGGGGAGATTTGTTCGTTTCGTCTCCATTTCATTTTAGCGTTTCGTTTTCAGTTTCGTTTTCGTTTTCGCATTTGGTTTGTTTTGTAGTCGTGAAAGTCGTCTTGCCATCGAGTCCCTGCCGTGACGTACAACGGCATACTCAAGTTCCTAGTTTTCACTTCATCCCATCTCGTCGCCATCGGTGCGATCATTTCCTGTGATTCAAACCTGTGCCATCTCGTCTCGTTTCATCCTTTCCCCCCGTGTTCTCGTTTTCGTCTCGTTTTCATTCACTTTTTTCTCTCATCCCGTTCCGTTCTCGCGTTGTCCCCATCTGTCTCGTCTCGTTCGTTCAGGTTGTTGTTCCCGTGTGCCAACAATTTCATTCTGTTCTGTTTCGCTGCCCTCGCCGTTGTGCCCGTATGCCAACATTTCGTTCGGAGTCCCTGCTGTGACGCATGCCGGCATACTCATTCGTTCTCGTCACGTCTCGTTCACCATCGCCGTCGTTGTGCCCGCAGTGTGCCAACCATTTCCATTCCGCTCCGTTTCGCCCTCGCCATTGTGCCTGTGTGCCAACGTTTCCACGTCACCGTCATCGTCTCGCCGCCATCTTCGTTTGGCCCATGTGCCATCGTTCCGTTCCGTTTCGTTTCGCCGCCGTTGTGCCCGTGTGCCAACATTTCGTTTGGGGTCCCTGCTGTCACGCACGCCGGCATACTCATTTTATCCAGTCTCATCTCGTTGCCGTCACCGTGATCGTCGCTAACGATTACATCCCGTTCCACTCACGTCAATTCGTTTTGTCTAGGTCGCTCGTTGTGCCCGTTGCACCACATTCTCGCTCCACCCCGTCTCGTCTCGGTTCTCGTCAGTTTATCACCTCTTGGACCACACGTATGTAGTATTTTGTCTCGTTTATGTTCCGATATACCGTGCTTGTTTCGCTTTCATCACTGGCACGCCCCGTCCTTTCTTTTCATCACGTTCCATCTCGTTTTCATCGCAAGTCGTCCATTTTCGTCCTGCTCTATTTTGTTTCATTTTCATCTCACTCTCTTCCATTTTTGACGTTTTTCGTCTCCCTTGCTCTCGTTTTCGTTCTGTTCTGTCCTGCTCAATTTCAGTATCATTTTCGTTCCGTTTTGTTTGTTTTTGTTTCCATTTTGTTTTTGTTCCGTTGTTGTCTCGTTCCGTCGCCGTCCAATCATCAACACTTAGGGAAGTACCGCCTGTAGAAGAGAAGTTGAAAGATGCACGAAGAATGCAAGTCGAGTTGGACGCTCGCATCTGGGATCTACCACGAGACACCGTGCATCGCTGCCACCTCAAATCGCATTTGAACATCGTCAGTCACACAGCACGCTTGCAGAGCCCCGCCACATCGCGTTCGCCAACCGTTTCCTCCTGCGCATTCGTCATCTCCACCGTCGCCTCCTTCACCATTGGTCACGCCGCCGTTCATGCTGTCGTCTTCGCCATCTCGCCAGTGCCTCGCTCCTGTTCCTGTTCCCGCCGCACCCCGGTCACCTTTTCACCATTCGTGTGCGCCCCGTTCCCGTTCCTGCTTCCACCCCGCCGCGCCCCGTTCCTGCCCTCGCTCGATCGTGTCGCGTCGTGGCGGCGCGAACTGTTTATTTTTGTTGGCTGGTTATTTTACGTTTATTTCGTCTGTTTGAACTCACCTTTCCCCCCAATTTCTTGCACACATGACTCCCAGGAGGTCATTATCTATGTCCTGTGCGGGGGGTGACTCGTTGTTCTCATCACCGTTTCATTTTCGCGTTTTTATTTACATATTTTATTGATTTCCAGACTGTAAATCATCATTTTCACAGTCGCGCATGCCGTACCCATACTCTCCCCGATCCCGCTCCGTATCGTCGCCGCGCTGTGCCCGTGCGCCAGCGATCCCTTATTCGTCCCGTCCCGTTTCGTTTCTTTCCGTGCCGTTTGTTTTATTTTTATTGTTATCTCGTTCCGTTTTCCTTTCGTTTCGTTTCGTCTTGTTACCATGTAGTCTCGTTCCATTCCATTTTCGTCACACCCCGTTTCGTTTCGTTCAAGTTTTCACTACGTTTTCAGCCCATGTTGTAGATTTTGGGCATAATTTAATGGTAACAGCCAGGTAAGCCATTGTCACCACCACTGGAGGTTGCCAGTGACTATACTGGGCAAAGCCCCTATTTCTCTGTCTGCTGGGGCTACGTGCCAAATTGGGATGTACAGCTGGCATTATTGTTTTATAAAATATTTGATTTATAGGATTGCAAACATAGGGGCTACTAGCTAGTATGTCATCTGATGCAACACAGCCACATTTTTCGTCGATGTTTCGCGAACCATTTGCTTCTAGCTCATCCAGATTAGAACAGATTGATTAGATTGTCGCACCATTAGGATCACAAAAACAGGGGCTACAGCTTTTGTAGTCATACCAAAAAGGAATAATGACTTTCCTTTTTGGGAATATATTTTCGCACCTTTGAAATCCAGCCAGGGGCTTTTTGACATGGATGTGCCTAGCTTCCAGCAAATGTCAGCAATTGCCATTGGCCAATATTGACCAATCAGAATGCTTATATCGCCGGGGTTTTGCGACCATTTTGATCATATCTCAACCAGATCTGATCTGATTGATTAGATTCTTGCACCATTAGAATCAGAAAAACAGGGGCTATGATTTTTCTGGTGGAACCAAAATGGCATAATGAGTTTCCTTTTTGGGAACAAATTTTCGCAGCTTTGGATACTGCCCCTTTCTTGACAGGGGCTTCTGCCTCAACCCAGATGAAGAGTTCCGCAGTGCGCCCGAAGGCATCTATATGATTACATAATCAAGAAGTGCAACAAATGCAGCCACTACTCCTACAACATTGCCATTTTGGGAATCTCACTCATTAAATGTTTTCCTCCTCATTCCCCTGCTTTCCCCTGGCATTATACATTGTTTGAGTGTATAGACATAGTGTATATGCTATAATAAACCATTCCCTTGACATCAATGAGGCTTTACATGGTTGTATGAGATAAACAAAATAATAGGGGGAAAACAGAAAACATGTTCGCATTTTTGCCCCTTTCAACATATGGGCTTGAAGAGTACATCCCCACATCCCCTTCATATATATCTACAACATATCAGAAGGACTTGTGACTGGGATAGACGCCTGTGATGTTATGAGAAATCTCGAAAATGATGATTTGGAACCCATCAGAGAGCCTAGTAAGTCAGATAAAGTAATCAGACTAAGGGGAATACATGTCAAAAGATGTCATCAATATTTGAGAGCCATCAGAATCCCCTGTGTGACTGTATCAAACAAAGAAAGGCTAGGAGGAGAGCATCTCATAACATCACAGGCGTCTATCCCAGTCACAAGTCCTTCTGATATGTTGTAGATATATATGAAGGGGATGTGGGGATGTACTCTTCAAGCCCATATGTTGACGTCGTCAATTCATCACCCCCCGTTTCATATCGTCCCGCGCACGTCTCATTTCATTACCCCCGCTCTCTTTAGTTTTCGTCTCGTCCTCGTCCTGTTTCGATTATGATCGTTCTGTTTGCGTACCGATCTTTTGTTTTCATCTTGTTTCGTTTGTTCCGTTCCGTTTTTGTCTCGTCCCGTTCCGTTTTCATCATGTCTCGTTTCATTACTCCCGTTCCCGTTCCCGCTTCCGCCCCGCTCTCTTTGTTTTCGTTTTGTTTTCATCACGCTCTAATCATTTTTCGTCTCGTTCTGTTCTGTTCCTGTCGATCATCAAAAGGAAATACCGCTGGTAGAAGAGAAGAAGAAAGATGCACGAAGAAGAAAAGTCGAGTCGGACCCTCGCACCCCGGGCCACACAGCAGGTATAGACGCAAAAGAGGCACGACGAAGACAAGTCGGGTAGGATCTCCGCATACGTTTGCTGTTCTATTCATACACGCCGCTGCCGTTCGACATAATCACACCGTGCTCGGTATCGGACCGGAGGCTTTGTTCGCCGTTTTATTTGTTTTGTGTCTCAATCGCCGAAGTTCTTATCACATTTTTCTTTTCATTTTGATTGCTTTTGTTCCCGTTGTACTGATCAATTCGTGTTTCATTTTACCGTTTAGTTTTCGTTTCATTTTGTTTAGATCTGCCTGTACACGGACACGGACCGACTTGCACATAGACACGGACACGGATACCTATGCAGGCACACACTCATGCAGACCATACCAGAGCACTCGCCAACCTACGTACCATGGCAGACTCGCTGCCCCTACTACTCCCTAGTGATCTGCCGGCCCGGCTTGGCCTGAAAGCCGTGGCTTTTGGGGGTTTTGGCCTCAAGACTTTGTGAGCCAAGCCGTGAGGCCCTGTAAGCCATCAAACTCGGCCCGGCTCGGCCTGAAGCCACGGCTTGTATAATGCAAAGCAAATTACTACAAGAATTTACGATCAATACTACACTGGATAGCTACAGACTTAGTAGAGCTTCTCAGTGTCCACAGTATCATACCCAGATTCATCCGCTGCTTCATTTCCGCTATCATCATTCATCTCCGAGTCGTCCTGCATAGCAGCCTCGGCAAGCAGCGTGGGGTCTTCACGAAACAAGAGTTTTGATTTGGCAGCACATTTCTGGAATTGGAGTGCCTCGACGATATCACGCTTGAGGCGGTTACGTCTCTTGGAAATGGTTATGCCGGCAGAGGAGAAAACACGCTCCGACGAAATGGAGCTCGACATGACCAATAGATAGTCACACGCAAGCGATGCCCAAACCGGATATTGCGCTGAGTTAATGCCCCACCACTGAACGATGGTGAGTTCACCAAGATTGTCTTGTGTGGTGAGGTATTCCTGAAAACCACGCAACCATGGCCACGTAGGGTCATCCCACTGCCTGCCACTCGCATTGCTTGAGGTGGGCATGTCGTCATCACCATCGCTCACATCATTGTCGACCAGCATGTTGAATAGGGCTTGCAATTTGGGGTGGCGGATACTGATGCCATGGCGCGCACGGTGAGGTTGAGGTGCATCTGTCGGGTTAGGATACATTGAATGATATCATTCTTCGTACTTTTACACGCATTAATGATGAACAAAATTCATGAAACGAACACTTACGATCGTCTCTGCATGCTGCAAGGCTTCAGCGCATAGATCTTCGCCCCAGTTTGAACAGATGTAGTCGAGTTTTTGTTGTGGGTCAAGTACTGCAAGAATAGTTAGTCACGCGGCACTCAAAACGAGATTGATACGGTGGGTACAACTCACCCATGGCAATGATGTGGGCATCCGATGTGGATGTACGGTCATAGTAGCGTGAGACCTTTGCTAACCCGGCCTTGAGTGCCTCACTGAACACGGCATACTTTTTTCGCCTCGAGCAAGACGTCCATGCCTTGAAGAGAGCCTCCAGTGCTGGTAACGACGTGTGCAGTGTTGGTTCATGTTCAGTGGAGAATGCGTGCTGAGCATTCTCGGCATGCTGAAGACAAGTTACGACGGTGACTCGGAGTGAGCATTACACAAACCGTAGAAGTACCGCACATACCACAAGGAGGGCGAGTACAAGCCGCACTCGGTCCCACTCTGTCTCTGTCAGCTGCAAGTCCAACACCTTGTGGCTTTTGATGCTATCTTGCCGTTCCTGCCAAGCGAGACGTTCGACGAACGAGTTTACTTCCTAGTGGTTGTTAGTAGACAGTATGTTGACGAGGGAAAAGACACCGTACCTTCTTTAATTCCAGTGCACGTTGGAGCATCGTGAATGTGGATGACCAACGGACCTTCATGTCCATAAGTAGTTGCTTTGGGGATGACATAGTTTGAAGAATCTTGAAGAGTTCTTTATGCTGGGCGGAAGACCGTGCCTGCAAAACAAGTCAGTGCCATGAGAAACTTGGTATTTACATCAGGTACTCACCTTCACCGCAATGGCACGAACGAGCCCAATTTCATCTCGGTGATCGTCATCGCAGGCAGGTTCTATGGTGTTGTTTGGCATCGAGGGGTCATAGTGCGCATTTGTGCTGTATGCGCCCCAAACCGCTTGAGTGGCAAGGTTGATAATATGAGCCATGCAGCTATTACTCTAACGTCAGCTAAATGCATGAACAAACACATGAACAATGCCTCACCGTAACCGTCTTTTTTTGGCGTCAAACGGATGTCCGAGAGTGGCCAGAAGCCTCTCAAACTCGGTCAACATTGTGTCGTTATTACTGGCGTTATCACATGTTACATAGCCAATCTATTGATGGTTATCCGAATCAGGGAAATAGCAACAATTGAATCTGTGTGACGTACCTTATGCGAGATGCCAACACGTTGAACCACCTTGAAAAGAGCTTGACCGAGACGTACACCGTTGTGGGAGTTGTTGAGTTGGGTGAACCCCAACAGAGTCGTTTGGAGGGACCATACACGAGGCGATGTCTCCTCAATCCATGCTCCAGTGACAGCAAAGTACCCGTCAGCATTGGAGGCCTGCCAAGCATCGCATGTTAAGTTGATGCGACCTTGGACGATTGGGCTTTGATGATAAAACATGAGTGTGACCAAGAATTGATGGGAATTGTACTTACATTCAATCGTTCCTTCAGCGCCGAAAGGTTTGTCAGAAATAGGGCGAGCACAGCCTGCCACGTGGTTTTGGAACCCGGTAGGTTGACCCCATTCGAGGCACAGGAGGCCATGTCGTTCATACTCTTGAATGATGGATATTGGAGTGCTTCAAGCGGCTATAATGATTGTATTGTTAGTACGATCGTGTAGGCAATGGGCATGGAGGGCTTAGTACCTGGTCCGTCTCGATAATCCATTTGATAGCGGCCGTTCGAAAGTTAGCATCCGAGTAGCGAATAACTGGCTCTTTGACGACGAGATGGCCATCGAGGGATTGCTGCTTGCCGAGCATAGATGTCGAAGCCACTTCAAGTTGTTTGCGAGCCAAATCGCGGCGCCGTTTGGTGTCCTCGGGTAACATCGACTCAAAGGTATTCTCGGCGGCCCATTTGCAATATTCGACTGGGTGGTTGGCTTGTTTGTGGCGACGTAAAGTGGTTGATTCGTTGATGAGCGAAACAGGCTTTTTGTGCAGTTTTCTTTGTGTTCATGTTAGTTAGTACGACGGTGGATGCAGCATTATACATACGTGCAAGTGTTACAGTCTCTGTATTTCTTGTTGTTCTTCAGGTACGGAGCAGAAAAAAAGGCTTCAATATCTTGGGTCCGGTCGGCTCGTGGCTTCTTGGTTGGGGCGTCTAGGTCAATGACCTCCACATCCTTGAGTAAGCCATCAGACCCAGTTTCATCTGGACACGATGGCCCAGCAGTGGGTGGTGATTTGGGGGGTACAGCTCGACCTTTGCCTAGCAACGAGCTCGCTGAGTATTAAATATCCAATTACAAGTAGAATTGTTTTACCTTTCGACCTCTTTTTTGGTTGGCTATCTGAATCTGACTCATCTGAGGCAGAAAGGGAGTTGACATTGGCACCCTTGCATTTTCTCTGTTGGGTCACTTGGTCGTCGTGCAGAGGCTGTGTGGCGTGCAGAGGCCGTGTGGCTGCCTGAGCCTGCCGATGGGAAGACAACTCAAAGTCAGCGGCATTGTCGGTGCATGTGACCCGGGCCGACGGGGCGGTCATGCATTTTGGGCGGCGAGGCTGTTCAGACTCGTCATCAGTAATGCCGTTGTTCATTTTGGTAATGGCAAAATAAGCGATTTTGATCGGGGGAATGGGAGAAGTAAGATGAAACCTTAAAATTTCGGTTCGACATACCTTTTGTGGATAGGTTCGGCTTGTGCCGGCTAGGAACAGCCACACTAAAGCCACGGCTTCAGGGCTCGGCTTGGCTCGGCTGAAAACTTCCAGAATCCCAAGCCGAGCCAAGAGGCCCCCTAAGCTACAGCTGCAGCCCGGCTCGGCCCGGCCCATGAGGGTCCGGCTGCTGGGGCTTGCTGGCTTCTAGGCCAGGCCAGCAGAACACTACTACTCCCCGAGCTCGGGCACAGTCATCCTCGCCTGTAGAGTCCCTGTCGTTATCGGCTAAGTCCTGTGCGGACCGCGTGAAATCAGTCATGCTGTCACCATTCAGTCACGCACCACATGCTCTCGAGTCAAGGCACCCGCTCCCGCTACACATCCGAGTCCGAGTTGCTCCCGTCTTCACCTCCATCATTTCAGCTTCGCCCATCAGCTGACTGGGGACAGTCAGCATCCAAGTCCTGTGCGGTTGTGGAGCTCGGACGCTCCCTGAAGCCGTATCAAGTCTCCGACCATCATTTCCACCACTCCCGAGTCCTCCTGACTTGGTCCTGTGTCACTCTGACTTGGTCCGGTCCGGTCCAACCCTTTTTCCCGCAGTCCAACCCCATTCCGAGTCCGTTCCGAGACCGGAACCGCTTTTCCCGCGCTCCCGACACATTCGGAGCCCTTTGTTTGGGTTATATCTTCGTTTCCCTTTCGCTTTTAGGCTTATTTACAGTTCGTTTATGCTTCGTTTGTAGTTTTTTACCTGTCCTGAGTGTCCTGTAGAGTATAAAAACCCTGTAGCTCATTACTGAGCAGTACTTACGCTTTTTACCACGCATTTTCACCACGCACAAACCCTCTGCACGTCGTACTGCACTCGTCCCACCTCTTTCCTCTTAGTCCCGACTCGTTTTTCACCATTCCAACGTTTTAGTCCGGTTTCCCGTGGTCCGGACCTCCCATTCCGAGCTCGGAAACACTCGGAAACCTCTTTTCATCACTCGGGACACTCACTGCTCACTATCCCTGACTTTTTAGGATCCTTTGGGACGTATCCCACCTCGCACACACCCTCAGCAGACTATTTCTGCACTTTACATCGCGATCATAGATGTCGTAATTGCGTTCAGCAGGGATGAAATATTGGGAGAGGTAGGAGCATGGATGCCAATCTCCATTAGAATCAGTTTGGAGAAGGATGGCACTGGTGGCATCACGAGAGGCGTCGGTGGCAATGCAAAGGGGGCAGAGAGGTTGGGAAGGCAAAGGACCGGTTTGGAAAGGAATGATTGTTTAAGGTGTTTGAAGGACGATTGACAAGCATTGAACCAGTCCTATGGTTTGTCCTTCTTAGTGAGGTCAATAAGGGGGCAAGCAATGTTGGAGTAATGGTCTATGAAGTGTCGGTAAAAATTGGCAAAACCTAAGAAGGATCAGACAGTTTTGAGTGTAGTGGGGGTGGGCCAGGAAGCGATCCCGTCCAACTTGACTGGGTCCACAGTGGCAAGAGTGCCAGGTTTGACGATCATTTCAAGATATTCAACCTCGGCAGTGGCGAAGTTACACTTCTCTAGGTGGAGATGGAGGTCTAGTTCAGTCATCCTTTGAGAAACGCGTTTGGTATGTTCAGAATAAGAAGAGTCGTGAGGGGAGAAGATGAGGAGGTCATCCATGTAGATGACAAGCCATCCTTCGGCAATCATGTCTCGGAAGGAATCGTTCATGAATCTCTGGAAGGTAGAGGGGGAATTATTCATGCCGAAGAACATAACCGTAGGTTCGAAGAGGCCTTTATGAGTGATGAAGGCGCCTTTCCATTCATCTTCTTCTTTGATGCAGACATTGTTATAGCCCCATCGGACGTTGAACTTGGTGAAGACCTTAGGTCCTTTGAGTTTATCGATGAGGTCAGAGATGAGGGGAAGAGGATAGGCATTGCGGGTGGTATGGGAATCAAGGACAAAGTTTGCCGTCCTTCTTTTTCACAAAGAAGAACGAGGAAGCTTGGGGGGATTTGGAGGGTCTGATCTTTCCACTGCGAAGTTTTTAACACTAGGAAGGTTTCCATGGCTTTCTGTTCATCAGGTGAGAGGGGGTACACCTTGCCGATTTTAGAGACAAAGGTTTTGTCAAGCTGTATGGCATGGTCATAGGGGCAAGAGGGTGGGAGACACAAGGAAGCCTCCTCACTAAAGACAGATGAGAAGGCTGCGTATTCTGGAGGAAGGGTGATTTTGGGTTTTGATTTCTCCGCTTCAACCGCAAGGTTGGTAGCAGTGGTGAGGTGAGCGACTATGGGAGATCCCTTGGGGATAAAACGTGAGCGACATCTCATTACCCGACAGAGGATTCTGTTGACAGTAGCCCTTTCGAGATACTGGGACTCGGTTTTGAATCCGAGGAAACAATAGAGTTTTCGGTCGTGAGTGGGGTAGACCTTGATGTGACGAGGTGGTTTGGTTTTGGGTGGATTTTGAGGAGTAGGCTTGGGAAAGTGGGCATTATGTCTCTCAAGATCAGCAATGTGTAAGTGGTATTATAAGTCTATGGATTGATCTACAGATTCAGGAATAGTGAGAGTTTGTCTATCCCAATTGATGGTAGGATTTGCGTTTCGAAGCCAGGAAGACCTAGGATAACATTCTTGTTTCTGCAGTCCATGATGCGGAAGGTGACCTTCTGGTTGACCTTTCCTATATCTATGAAGAGGGTGGTGGAATAGAGGATGTCGCTCTTCCGGTTGGTGGACTGATCAACGTTATGAACTCAAATGGATATAAAAAAACGATCTTGAGTGAGGTTATGTTTTCGGACAAAGGCCCAGTTGATGCAGGAGATTTCCACACCGCTGTCAATGAGAGCTGAGGTGTCGATGACTTTAAGAGAGTGCGAGGGAGTGACTAGAGAGATGGGAATTTTCATTGCTTTAGACGAGGAGGATATTAATACAGGTGCACATGTAGCGATAGGAGAGCCTTGCATCGAATGAGGTCTCCTTTTCCTATGACCGTCTCGTCTTCATCGTCATTCTTGATCTCCTCTAAGTTAGGCAGGTCTTCTTCTTCAGTTTTAGCGACCTTCCTAGTCGTTCCTTTGAAAGAAGAAGAGTTGGTTGAGAATGTGGAACAAGAGGCGGCGTTATGTCCCACTTTCCTGCAGCGAAGACAAAGTCCTTGTTTGAAGCATCGTTCCCTTTCAGCAGGGGTGAGTTTAGGGATGCGGATGGCGTCGACGTCCATGGCATTGGGGTCTCATTTCCTGGTAGAGGTGGTGGAGGTAGGAGTGAAGGAGTTGATGAAGGATCACCCTTTGTGTTGCTGGAAAGTGAGGAAGGCTTGATGTTGTTGATCGTCGATCCTTTGGGCATGAGAGTACCATTTAGCGATGGTGGTGGGGACTTCCTCCATGAGGTAGATCTTTCCAGACAAGGAAGGGAGAATACCCAAGGAGAAGTAGTGGTGGTAGATTCCTCGGTGACTTTGGAGGTAGCGACATTACTCTGGAACTGGGAGATATATTGAGCGAGAGACATTGAGTACTTCCCAGGAGATTTCTCGATCATCCTCTAGGTGGTTAGCCAAGCGAGAGCATTAGCTGTGGAATTGGAGTGTTCAAAACTCGCTTTGAATTCTATGTTAAAGTCGGCCCAACTTCCTAGAGTAGTTTTCCCAGCGTCGATGAGCTTTGCAGTATAGGTATCGGCCCAGGTGGCAGCATTTCCAGTCTTCATGAAGGATAGGGCGTAAGCGACCTTTCTATCATCAGTGTTATAGATCTCATCATTTATGATCAGGTATCTCGCCACTGATCATAACCATGGTAAGGCAGTTCGTTGATTACTGTCATAGAAGTCAGGTGGGCACATGCGAAGTTCGACTGGTTTAGACATGGTGGTAGGAGGTGGGTGAAGTCTAGGGCCTGGTGGAATGGGGTTTGGAGAAGCAAAGATGTTTCCGCTAGGAGTATGGGGGGAAGGGGAAGTGGGAGCTCGAGGAAGGACTAAGCTAGATGAGAGCTGATGAGCAAGTGCAGTGTCGAGGTAAAGGGTTTCTTCTTGTTCTTCGTTGGATAGAAGGGGAATGTTACAGCTGGCCCAGATAAGGTCGGATGTAGACTTGGATGCAAAGGTTAAGACTAGGGATGAGCCGAGCAGACTTAACGCCTGGCGAGACTCGAGTACTAGGTGTTCTTTCGAGGAGGAACTCATGAAGAGTCGCGTCACTCGAAGACTAAGACCAATGGACACACCCGAGAGGGCAGAGACTCGAAGGGACTCGGGGTTGGCTGAGAACAAGGTATATTCCAAGTAGCTCTAGCTTAGGGTTTACAAGTGAGACGGTGGTCCTTAAGGACTAGTGAGATGGAACGATAAGGAATCTCGAAGAAGGGAAGAGTCATCCACAGTAGGGATGAGTAAGAAGCTGCGGAGGATTAATCATACATGAGTAAGGGATATGACAGATGCTGATGAAGCATTGGCATCATCATGAGTCAGACACAAAGGAGAATGCGGAACAGAGATAGGAGGAAATAGGAACTGGAGATAGGGAAAGATAGGATCGTCAGCGACGTAGAACGAGACACGAAGTCGCCCGAGATCTATGATACATTGTGAATACAAAATAAAGGCGATAAGTGAAACCGAGAGAAAGAGAAAAGAGATACAAGGAGAACTCAGGAGACAGTCGTAACATTACCCCCTTTGTAGCCTTGGAGTCACCGACCCAAGCTTTAGTAATCAATCCCTGTCCACGGATGTTCATCGCACATGTTGGCGTCCACTTCGCCATTGTAGACATCCTCTTGATCGTAGTCATAGTTGGGGGAGGGAGAAAGACCGACGAGGGGAGAATGAGGAGGAGGAGGGAGAGCATGACGAAAGGAGGTAGATTCTCGAGGAGGACAAAAAGGTTTGGTTCGGCCTTGACCAGAGTGGGTGGAGTGATAGAAGGAGCGGGAGGAGGAAGAGGATGAAGAGGAAGCAGAGGGGGATGGGCGAGTGGTTCATCGTCTGAGGGGGCAAGCTCCTTGGGGATGCCCTGGGGCCGCCTTGAGACAGAGAGGGCAGCTGTAATGAGGGCAGTCGATACGAATGTGACTGAGGCGTCTGCAGGAGAAGCAGGCCTTTGGGTATAGCCTGTGAGTTCGATCTACTGGAAGATCGAGCTCCCTATCAAGCCTGGCTTCTACTGAGTTCAGAACGGCTACCTCTCAAGCATCCAGGGGAAGGGAAGATACCGAGGGAGTCAATGCGATAGAAGGAGTGCCAGTGAGTGGAGGGGACTGATAGGCGGGGTCGGTGTTTTCCAGGTGTTCTTTGTCATCACTGGTCACAGAGATCGAGTTGTGAACTGCCTCGATGGCCTCGACCTCCTTTTGGTTTCCTCAGATCCCAGAGGGGACTCGGGTGGAGGTGGTAAGGGGACGAAAGGTATTTCGACTGGGAAAGGGAGAATTGCCTGTGGAGCGACTGCTTCTATCTCAGCAAGGATGCGAACGTGGAGGGGAGGATGGGGAAGGCCAGGAGGGGAAGAGGGAATAGTAAGAGGGGTCAAATAGATGGTCATCTCAGCCAGAAACCGATCTAGATCTGCGATGAACTCGGTCATCCCGAGTTGATGCCAGAGAGGAGATGTTCGTTGACAGAGTGACCTGGGAGGAGAGGAACGCTGCGTGGGAGTCGGACAAATTCTTTAGATTGGCAACGATGCCTTCGAGACGAGAGGTATGGATGTAGGCGTTATACAGGGAGTGGAGAGGGGAATCAACATCGGCGTGGGCATAGATGTCCCTAGTATAGCAAGCGTCATGTAGGTAGGTGCGAAGCATCTGTAAACTTTCTGGGGAGGGGTCGTCGGTCCTTAGTTTGTTGGCATAGAGGGGAACGTCGACAGCCTGTATATGATAAACATTTCAGCGAGCTGGGAGAGGGGGGGAGTCTGCATGCCAAGGGATAGCAGGTTCGTTGTCTAAGCCTTGGGTGGTGGGGGAAGACGGAGGAGATTTGAGATCGTCCGGGCCCAGAGGTTTTCCGCTAAGAGGGCTAGGGAGACGACCTCGAGCCAGAGGACTGGTAGGAGAAGGAAAACTACGATGAGAAGGAGGTGGGGAAAGAGAAACGGAAGATATGGAAGAAATAGAGTCAGAATGGACATAGCTGGACATATTTGTTTGTGAAAGCGAGGAGATGGTGGTTAGGGTGAAAGATTGTTAGGAGGGAAAGCGATGGGATGCAGTTTCTTATAGGCAAGGAGGATTGTTTTGGCATGTTTCAATTCTCGTTCAGGAATCCAGGTGTCTTCTTCGGCCATATATCCTTTCCATCGGATCAGATAGGTGCGGTTGTTAAGGGGACCTCTGTGACAAATGATCCACAGGATTTCGAACTCCTCTTCTCCTTCGATAAGGTCAGGAGGCGGAGCAGGGAAGTTCGGACTGTGTACAGTGTTTTCGCAATAGGGCGATAAGAGAGAGGCGTGAAACACGTTGTGGATGCTCCATGTTTTAGGGAGGCGCACCTGATAGGTGATGAGCGATAGGACCTGGGTGATAGTAAAAGGTCCTTCTCGTTTCGGAGCAAACTTCCGAGAGGTAAGGTTTCGTTTGAGGTTCTTGGCTTCGAGCCAAACCTTGTCTCCCTTGGAGAATGGAGTGAATCCTCACCATTCCTAGCAGACATAACTTGTCGAGCGAGTTCGTGTGCAGCGAGGGCTTCGTCTCGAGCAGCTGCGAGGGTCTTAAGTCAGGATTCGATAGCAGGGAGGTTGGTTTCGGCGATGACAGTAGGGAGAGGACGGGGTTCGAATCCCATCATGAGGAAGAAGGGGGATTTCCCGGTTACAGAATGAGGGCGATGATTGTGAGCGAACTCCGCTTGAGTGATCAGATCGGACCAAGTAGTGGGGTTATCTCTACAAAGGATCCGAAGGTAGGTCTTGACCTCCTGGTTGACACGTTCTGTTTCTCCATCAGTGTGGGGGTGATAAGCGGTGGAGAGGGAGAGGTTGTATCCTAGGATCTGTCTGAGTTCCCTGGCGAAAGAGGAGGCAAACTGAGGTCCTCGATCTGATATGATTTTGTCGTATAGTCCGAAGCATTTGTAGACTTTGTGAAAGAAAAGGGTGGCGATCCCTTCGGTGGTGATAGTTTTCTTGGTAGGACAGAGAATCACCCCCTTCATAAGCCCGTGGTCGACCATGACCAACAAGGAGTCGAAACTGGAGGAAGAGGGAAGGTCGGTGATAAGATCACAGGAGATCTGCTGGAAAGGACGGGAGGAGGTGGACTTAATCGGGGCGAGGGGGGGGAACAGCAGGGTAGGTGTTTGCCTTGCATTGCTGGCAGAGGGAGCAACCTTCAACATATTTGCGAACGGAGTGGGCAAGACTTGGCCACCAATATTTAGCAGCAACGAGTTGACAGGTTTTCAGATAGCCAGGGTAGCCAGCAGAGGGATGGTCATGAGAACAAGCGACGATGTCGCGGCAAAGGGAACCAAAATCGGGGATATAGATGCGGTTTTGGTAAGTAAGAAGGCCGCCGTCAGTCTGCCAGTCGGAGAGACGAGAATGGAAGGCAGGGGGAATGGTGCCGTCGAGAGCTTGGAGAGCATTGCGGACAAGGGTATCGTCACCGGAGGAGGAGACAATGAGGTCACGCAAAGTAGTGTCGACGACTCAGACAAAGAGGGACAGAGGGAGGAGGGTGACATCATCATTGTCCGAAGAGGTTGAGAGTTTGTCTGGGCGACGAGAGAGGGCATCGGGTCCAGGGCGGATCCCCGGGGGACATGAGTAATTCGAAGGTCAAAGTCGGCGAGATCCAGGAGCCAGTGAGCTTGGCGGCGATTCAAGTGTTGGGGAGGCGGAAGAAGGTGAGGTTTTTGTGATCGGTGAAGACCTGGACAGGAAAGGGGGATCCACGAAGATATTGGCGCCAAGCTTTAAGGGCACGAATGACTGCAAGTAACTCCTGATCATAGATATCATAATTGAGTTCGGCCAGGATAAAGGATTGGAAAAGGTACGAGCAAGGGTGCCAATCGCCATTGGAGTCAGTCTGGAGAAGGATTGCACCTGTGGCATCATGAGAGGCATCTGTGGCGATGGCGAATGGAGCAGAAAGATTGGGGAGGTGGAGGACCAGTTTGGAAAAAAAGGCCTGTTTAAGGCGGTCAAAGGACGATTGACAAGCGGCGGACCAGTCCCAGGGTTTCTCTTTCTTGGTGAGATCAATTAGGGGACAAGCAATGTCTGAGTAATGATCGATGAAACGTCGATAGAAATTAGCAAAGCCAAGGAAGGATCGGACAGTTTTGACGGTGGTGGGGGTAGGCCATGAGGCGATCCCGTCCAGTTTGACTCCATGGTGAGAGTACCTGGTTTGATGATCATCCCGAAGGATTCAACCTTAGCTGTAGCAAAGTTACATTTCTCAAGGCGAAGATGGAGGTTCAGTTCTGTCATCCTCTGGAGAACACATTTGGTGTGTTCAGAGTGTGAAGCATCGTCAGGGGAGAAGATGAGGAGGTCATCCATGTAGATCACAAGCCATCCTTCGGCAATCATATCTCGGAATGAATCGTTCATGAACCTCTGGAAGGTGGAGGGGGAGTTGTTCATGCCGAAGAACATAACTATAGGTTCGAAGAGACCTTTATGAGTGATGAAGGCACCTTTCCATTGGTCTCCTTCCTTGATACGGACATTGTTATAGCCCCATCGGACGTCAAATTTGGTGAAGACTTTGGCTCCTTTGAGTTTATTGATCAGATCAGAGATAAGGGGGAGGGGGTAAGCATCTTGAGTGGTGTGGGAGTTGAGATATCTGTAATCCTGGTAAGAGTGAAGTTTCCCGTCCTTCTTTTTTATGAAGAAGAACGAGGAGGCTTGGGGGGATTTGGAGGGTCTAATTTTTCCGCTATGGAGGTTTTCGTCTAAGAAAGCTTCTGTGGCCTTTTGTTCATCGGGGGAGAGGGGATATACTTTGCCGATTTTAGGGACAAAAGTATCGTCAAGTTGGATTGTGCGGTCATAGGGGCGAGAGGGTGGAAGCCGGGAGGATGCCTCTTCGGAGAAGATTGACGAAAAGGCAGCATATTCCGGAGGAAGGGTGGTTTTGGGTTTGGATTTTTCTGCTTCGACAGCAAGGTTGGTGGCAGTAGTGAGACGAGCGACTAGGGGGGATCCTTTTGGAATGCAGTGAGATCCACACCTCATGAAATTGTGACTCGGTTTCGAATCCGAGGAAGCGATAGAGTTTCTTATCATGGGTAGGATGTATTTCGACATGGCGAGGTGGTTTAGTCTTCAGGGGGAAATTAGGAGTAGGTTGCGAGTAATGGGAGTTGTGCCTTTCGAGATCAGCGATGTGGAGGTGATATAGATCTGCAGATTGGTCAATGGATTCAGGAATAGTAAGAGTCTGTCTGTCCCAATCAATGGTAGGATTCGCATTTCTAAGCCAAGGGAGACCTAGGATAATGTTTTCGTTTCCACAGTCCATGACGTGGAAGGTGACTTTCTGGTTGATCTTTCCTATGTCTACGAAGAGGGTGGTGGAATAGAGAATGTCGCCCTTCCGGTTGATGGACTGATCAATGTTACGCACTCAGATGGGTATGGGGAGGTGATCTCAAGGAAGGTTATGCTTTCGGACGAAGGCCCAGTTGATGCAGGAGATTTCTGCACCACTGTCAATGAAAGCCAAGGTGTCGACGACTTTAAGAGAGTGCAAGGGAGTTACTAGTGAGATGGGAATTTTCATTGCTTTAGTCGAAGAGGATACTAGTACAGGTGCACATGTAGCAGTAGGAGAACCTTGCGTCAAACGAGGTCTCCATTTCAAAAATCCAGAGAGAAAGAAGCTTTTCCTACGACCTTCTCATCTTCATCGTCATCTTTGATTTCCTCTAGGTTAGGTAAATCCTCTTCTTTGGCTTTAGCGACTTTCCTAGTCGTTCCTTTGAAAGAAGAAGAGTTGATCGAGAATGTGGAACATGAGGCAGCATTATGTCCCGCTTTCCTGTAGTGAAGACAAAGTCCTTGTTTGAAGCATCATTCCCTTTCAGCAGGGGTGAGTTTAGGGATGCGGATGGCATCAACGTCCATGGCATTTGGGTCTCATTCCCTGGTAGAGGTGGTGGGGGTAGGGGTGAAGGGGTTAACGAAGGATCGTCTTTTGTGTTGCTGGGAAGTGAGGAAGGCTCGACGTTGCTGATCGTCGATCCTCTGGGCGTGAGAGTGTTACGATTGTCTCCTGAGTTCTCACTATGCCTCTTTTCTCTTTCTTTTTGTTAAGCTTATCGCGTCTATCTTGTATTCACCATGTATCATAGATCTTGGGCGATTTCGCGTTCTGATCCACATCGCTGTCCTGATCCCTATGATGGGAACCAGCGAAATGCCTTACCATGGTTACGATCAGTGGCAAGATACCTGATCATCAATGACGAGATCTACAACACTGATGACAGAAAGGTCGCCTATGCGTTATCCTTCATGAAAACTGGAAATGCTGCCACCTGGGCCGATACCTACACAGCAAAGCTTATCGACGCCGGGAAGACTACCCTAGGGACTCGGGCCGACTTCAACAAAGAATTCAAAGCGAGCTTCGAACACTCCAACTCTGCAGCTAATGCTCTCGCTTGGCTGACTACCCAGAGGATGATCGAAAAGTCCCCTGGAAGATACTCCATGTCTCTTGCTCAGTATATCTCCCAATTCCAAAGCAACGTCGCCACTTCCAGAGTCACCGAAGAATCTACCCTCTGCTACTACTTCTCCTCATGGATTCCCCCTTCCTTGTCCGGGAAGATCTACCTCATGGAGGAAGTTCCCACCACCATCGCTAAATGGTACTCTCATGCCCAGAGGATCGACGACCAGCAATGACGAGCCTTCCTCACCTCCCAACAGCATAAAGGACGATCCTTTGTCAACCCCTTCACCCCTACCTCTGCTACTTCTACTAAGGAACGAGACCCCAATGCTATGGATGTTGACGCCATCCGCATTCCTAAACTCACCCCTTCCGAGAGGGAGAGATGCTTCAAGCAAGGACTCTGTCTTCGCTGCAGGAAAGCAGGACATAATGCCGCTTCCTGTTCCACATTCTCGACCAACTCCTCTTCCTTCAAAGGAACGACCAAGAAAGTCGCCAAAGCCGAAGAAGAGGACTTGCCGAACTTAGAAGAGATCGAGGATGATGACAACGATGAAAAAGTTGTCGGAAAGGCTACATTCTCTCTGGATTTTTGAAAAGGAGACCTCGTTCGACGCAAGGTTCTTCTATCGCTACTCGTGCACCTGTATTAGTATCCTCCTTGTCTAAAGCGATGAAAATCCCCATCTCACTAGTAACCCCCTCGCACTCTCTCAAAGTCGTCGAAACCTTCGCCCTCATCGACAGCGGTGCAGAAATCTCCTGCATTGACTGGGCCTTTGTTCGTAGAAACAACCTCCCTCGAGATCGCCTTCCCATACCTATCAGAGTCCGCAATGTCGATCAATCCACCAACCGAAAAGGCGATATCCTTTTTTCTCCACCACCCTTTTTGTAGACATCGGAAAAATCAGTCAGAAAATCACCTTCCACATCATGGACTGCGGGAATGAGAATGTTATCCTAGGTCTCCCTTGGCTCCGGAACGCCAATCCCACCATCGACTGGGACAGACAAACTCTCACTATCCCGGAATCTGTCGATTAGTCTGCAGATTTATACCACCTACATATCGCCGACCTAGAACAACATAATACCCATTTCCCCAGACCAATCCCTCAGACTCCCCCCGAAACCAAACCACCTCGTCATGTCGAAGTCTACCCTACTCACGACAGGAAACTCTATCGCTTTCTCGGATTTGAGACCGAGTCCCAATACCTCGAGAGAGCTACGGTCAATAGAGTCCTCTGTCGAGTGATGAGTTGTGGTTCTCGTTTTATCCCCAAAGGATCTCCCTTAATAGCTCGCCTCACCACCGCTACCAACCTCGCAGTCAAAGCAGAAAAATCGAAACCCAAGACCATCCTCTCCTCGGAATACACTGCCTTCTTGTCTGTCTTCTCCGAGGAAGCTTCTTCACGCCTTCCACCCTCTCGCCCTGACCATGCAATCCAACTCAATGATACCTTTGTTCCTAAGATTGGGAAGGTATACCCCCTCTCACCTAACGAACAGAAAGCCCATCAGGGAATACTGGTGCTAGCAAATAGGTTAGAATTGTGGATATTTTCCACAAATACTCACATAATACTTATGTTTTTCTGATATGTTACATTTGCAATAAATTATCAAGATTTTCCGGTCCCGCCATAGTATCTGAATAATTTCCGATAATATATATACATATAATACATATTTCTATCTAATTGATATGTAATTTGACGAGCATAATTGTCTATCATCTATAACATTTTTAGATATATTTTCGGGATATATTTTCACAAAAGATAGCCTACTGAAATGAAATGCTTCCATTATCTGATCAAACATTCAATCACAACATTATCATCAAAAATTTCAATGAAACATCATTTTAATATCTCTAATATACATGCTTGTCAAACTACTAGTGTACAAAAGTGTAGGACAAAGTGTATCAAGTATACATAAGCCAAAGTGTACAAAAAAGCGAAAAAAAGTCTACCACAAACTGTACCAAGTGTACAAAAAAAAAGTGTAG
>JBBPOJ010000544.1:0-24614 GCA_038091395.1 Leccinum rimulosum
TCCGAAGAATGGGACGTGTGGGCCGCATGGGGCGAACGCCCTCATCCACATCATCCATCCTGGCAATGGGCCCCAAGCGGTGCCGTCGAGCCCGTCTGGCCCGACTCCTCCACCGCGCCTTGGGGCATCGAGCACGGTGTCATCCTCGACCGCCGCGCACCCGGCATGGGTCGGCGACTGCTCGTCCGCAAAGGAGACAGACGTCCGTAGCCTTTCGCTCGACGTCCATTTGTCGCCCCGCTCACCACGCCGTCCTTGCACAGCTCAGGAAGCCTCGACCCACGACGTACTGCCGCCAGACGCATACACCCTACATAGGATCCTCCACAGCGTGCCAGAAGGCACCGACGACATCCCCCCTCTGCACGCCTTTCCCATCGAGTCAAACCTCGATGTCATGGGTGGACGTGCGTTTTTTTCCATCGGTCCCACAGTCGCTCGACGCTTATGCTCTCTTTGCAGTTGACTTTCGCAAGGGGTGCTACGTAGGACAGGAGCTCACGGTGCGGACCTATCATACAGGCGTGATACGCAAACGAATCCTCCCCGTCGCGCTGTCTCCAACATCCTCCGCGAGCGCGACTCCGCCCTTGCATTCCGCCATCAAACCGTCCGTCGTCCCTCAAGCCGACGCGTCGACCGCCCGACCGCCCCGTCTCCGAGGGACTTCCACCCTCTTGTCTTCAGTCGCCACGCCGTCCATGGGGCTTGGCACCGCCGTCGGCCTCGCTCTCCTCCGGTTAGAGCATATGCGTCCAGACGTCGCCTTGTATGCAGGCGAACCCGACGGCGCGAGGTGGAAAGTGGAACCTTGGTGGCCCGACTGGTGGCCCGAGCGACCGTCGAGCGAGAAAGCATTAGATAGCGTAGACTGACACCGCGTGATAATCATATTGGTGTAGACCTCTCGGCGACGACGTATGCGAGGATGTACTCGCCGTCGTGACTGACCGACACGTGAAGTTGCGGGCCGACGTCTTTTTCCCCGCTGAGATGCCAGACAAGCGTGGGCTTGGTTCCCGTCCGAGTGTCGAACGTGGTGTATGTCAGCGTCTTCCACGTCGGCCGGAGTGGATACAATGCCTTGTACGCAGCCTCCTTCACCGCCCACCTGTGATATTCGTTACATAAAAAAAAGTACGCGGATGCAACGAGGGAGGACTTACCGAACCCCCAAGAACTGCGTTACGGTCGCAGCGTCCGGTGAGCCTCGTCCATCCAGACTGCTTCGTTCCACCGGACTGAGAATGCGCGAGGCGATCCTGTTTGTTCCTCTTCTGCGGATGAGCGTGGCCATGCGCGGGACATGCAAGAGGTCGACACCGATCCCGACGATGGTCATGGACGGAAGAAAGTTAGGTAATATTAGATGTAACAGCGCCACCCAAGCGCACATCTTTTGGCTAATGCAAACGTTTATACTTCATCTCTATATAAGCATCCATCACTCCATGTCCGCAAAATCACCCTCGTCCAGGTCGTGCGGCTGTTTCGCGTCAGCACCGAACATGTGCATTCGAACCAACGTAACGTACCTCTTTTGGCTCCTCGTCCTCGCCATACTGCATCGTAAAATCAATGTGACTGATAACAACCTCGAGAGAGTCGGTCGACGAGAGGTCCAGGGGTAAGAACGAAACAAGAGGGTGGTCCTCGATCTAACAGACTGTCAACGCCCACAGAACGGAAAAGGAAAGAGGTGCTCGCACCAGCTGGACGATGGCCCTGTTCAGCTCGTGAAACCGGCTGTTCTCTCTTTCGGCCACTCTGTCGTGTCCGTCGCGCGCATTTGCGAGCAAGAGCGGATCGGGATCGAGATACCGAGCGATATCTCTACGCGCACGGCGACCATTCCGCGGTTGCGTGGTGTCCGAGGAAGGCGACGGAGAGACGAGATCCATTTTTGACATGACGTTTATCCATGGGATTTCGAGGTTGACCATGGCAGACATGGCGGAGAGCACACCGCTGATCAAAGAAAAAAGGTCAGGAAACGGAGGGAGAGTCAGGAGGCGAGGTACCTAAAGAATTTGTAGCGGTCTTCCATGAACTGAGATTCGAGGAGGTACACGGCACAGATCCTGATGCCCATTCGCTGCAGCGTACGAGCCAGAGAGGGGAGGAACGGGTGATGCGTATACAGCTCGATTTGGCCTGGGATCATGTATGAGTTCTTTCGACGCGTAGGACGAGAGATGGTACGGACCAGGGCAATCGATGATGAGGTATTCATCTTCGAATCCACCCAGTTCTTCTTCAAGCCAGTCGATATTCTCCAAGAGATATCTGGGAAGACAAAATGAGCACGCGCGCCGCGTACGCGGGCGAGGAGATACTCACTCACTCGAAGCAGTACACAAGACCGCCGTTTGGACCCATGCCCATCTCGGTCATGACGTCCTCCAGTGTGACGAGTTCTCTGATGTCGACGGCCGGCTCATACTCGAATGCGTCGCCTGTCGCGGCAGGATCGAGGTTGACGATGTGGGCTGTGCGCCTGGAAAGTTTTAGATGTGTCGCGAAAGAGGTACAAAAGGTGGATTTTCCAGCGCCGGCTGGGCCTGTGACGAAGACAGCGTAGCGCATTGAAGGAGGAAGGAAAGATAAGATGTGATTTCAACTCCGAAAAGCGAGTCAGTTTCTCTTGCCATGTCCAAACCGCCACTCTTTCCGCAGCAGTCCGCATCTGGGATCGCAGTAGACCCGCGCACCTTGCAGCGCGTCATTCCAGAGTCTAAACGTCTGGATGGAACGTAAGTTCTCTTTTTATGATCTAGCCCATCTCACACCTCCCCCAGCTTCCGCAAACAAATCAAGATTCGTCCCGGATTCACACCCCAGGAGGACGTTTCGCGCTTCCGTGGCACGCGCCAGCAGGCCATGGACACCGTTGCCCTCCCCAAGGGGCACATACTAGGCTGGGTCGCACCCTCCTCGGAGTCACAACAGAAGGCTAAAGGGGCGGCTGGTGCTGCCCCGCCGCCAAACAAGAACGCCAAGAAACGGGCAAATCAGAGGGCGAAAAAGGCCGCGGAAAAGGCGGAAACTGTCAAAGACGACTGGGAAGACGAGGATGATGACGCTGAGAACAGTGGCGCTACACAGGCACTATCACCTGCATCCGAGGCGGCTAGCGAGGGTACACAGGCTGGGCACAAGCCAAATCAGGCTGCAGCGGAGGACGAAGTGACGGATAAGCTTTCGAAGCTCGAGGTCAAGTGACTATGGTGGTCAGGGAAGACGGAATGTCATTGTCTAGCAAGAAGTGTATACAGAGTGTATGGTCTAGCTATGAATGGTACATATCATCGGACTCGGAGGGTGGGGGTCGGTGTGGAGGCGTGCTCTGTCTGTTGGTCTGATAGAACTCCATGGAGACGACGATGAGCAGAAGGAAGGCACCGAGAGATGCTGAGAGATGGAAGATGAGAGAGAAAACGTGGGCGAGGAAATGGAGGATAGTCACCGACTGCATTCCGCATGTTGTCCCACTTTACTTCTTCCATGTTCGCGCGGAGATCGCCGAGCTCGACAACGGCCTTGTTCAAGACTTCCTGCGGTCCACGGATCAAGATGGAGACGGAACATATGGGACGGGTCAGACATACCTCGATGCCGATGCTCTTCTGCTTCAGATCAGCCATGCTCTCGTTCTTGCGGGTATCCAGCTCCATTTGAATCCTGCAAACGAGATGTAGGGAGGAGCGAGCGGGGCAGCGGAAAAGACGTACTCGTGCTTGAGATTGCCGAGGTCCTCCTTCATTTTGACGTCGAGCCTGTCGACGTCCCTGCGGAGTGCGGCCATGGTAGTGCGCATGGCTGCGGTTTCGTTGCGGGAGTGCGCGCCCTGCTCTGCGCGCACCTCGGACAGTGCGGCCCGGAAGAGATATGCTTGCTGATCGGGGTCTGTGAGAGAGGGCGGAAGGTGTGAGAGTTGTACGCACGTTATCGAGGTCTTTGATGGTGAGGCCTGCGCGCTTCACTCTGCCGATGCGGTCGACGAGGAGGGCGCAGGTAGCGCGCATGAGACCGCGAGCGGTCGTGATAGGGAAGGAGCGTTCGAGTGCGCAAAAGAATGCATGTGTGTGGAACGGGGGCGCTGCGTAGGGCGGTGGTGCGGGTGGTGCGGCGGGTGGTGCTGGTACGGGCGGTCCAGTGGTGTGTCGAAGACGAGAGAATATGCGAGTCCTAGTCATAAGTGACATTCCGATTTCCGATCCGATAGTATAAAGACGGATCAGAAAATGATGTGGCATGACAAGATGGCTTATCCATTTCCCACATCAGCCTACTCTCCCTCACACCCGAACTACCTCGCCGTACCACAACAGCGAGCAAGAAGCACAAGCAGACACTCGACTCACCATCGCTCACATAGCCATGGTCGAGCAGACCTCGGTGCCATGTACCAGCCATCCGTAGCCTACGCACACAGCGTACGTAGTATATCGTCCCTTTGTGTATTGCTGGCTAACCCGCAGTCTCTCCAGGACTCGGGTCATTATCATCACCCCACACACACCCATCCCACACACTACTCCACCCACCAGTCCTCGCATTCCTCTCACCACCTGCCCTCACATGCCCCACACTACTCCACTCACCAACCATCGCAATCCTCTCACCACCATTCCTCTCACCATAATACCCCCCACCATGCACACTACTCCCGCTCTCGTGCTCCCTCCCGCACCCGCTATGACTATACCCAGCACAAACCACGCGAGCGTGCCCTCTCCATCGGCGATCGTGTCCGCAACTTCTTTGGCTTCGAGGAAAACCCGTACGATCATCACTCCCATCACCGTTATCCAACTCAGCCCCAACACTACTCTCAAAGAGGCGACGATCGTCGCAGCCGCAGCCGTCACAATTCCTTTTCTAGCTTCAGAGATGACTCTGCTCCTCGCAGGAGGAACAGCACCACCCGCTCAGGGCCATGGGGCTTGGGCGCAGCTGATAATAGGCTTTATTACGACGAGCACGGTAGAGAGGTAGACCATCACGGACGAGTCATTCATAGAATGTAGCCACCGTTCCTTGTGTAATGTATTGTCGTAATCGCCGCACTGCTCCATCTATTTCAAAGCCGCAGCGGCCGCCAATGATCCCGTAATCGATTGGCGACGTCCATCTCCGCCTGAACAAGCGCGGTCATCCCGACATACCTCCGCCTCTCCATTGGCACGCCAAGTAACAACGCGCGTCCCTCCAAAAAGTCTACCACGTCCTCGTCCGGCTCGTCCAGTCCAGCATGTTCATCGCTGTAATAAATCGATCCGGTGGTCTCGTCCTCGTGTCCCGCAAAGTCTTGCTCAGTTTCGTCCATATGAATCCATTGTCCTTCTGTAGGATCATCCTCGTCCAGTGCTTCAGCAAATGATCTCAGCTCGTCAGCCTGGTATTCCGGTTCCAACGGATCGATGTCTCCGAAACCGACGTCATAGGTGGCTAAACCAGCCGGAGATCGGTACCAATACCCCAAGGTGTCACCAGGATCGTGGCACTCCAAGTCTTGCTCCAACCCACTGACAGATTCCGCGACGGATCGTTCGAAATACCCCCGATCCCGTCCTTCCGGCAGTTCCCGAGGCATATCAATGCGTCCATAGTAATCGTCGCACGGCGAGCTGAGGCCTGTGAAATCGAGTCCAACCATGTCGTACGCGGTCTGGAAAGTTACCATCGGCTGAAGAACACTCGCCAGAGAGTTGATCGGCGAAGCTGCTCCGTGAATCGTCTGCAAATCCACCGTTGGGTTGGCACCTAGATCCGGGATTTCGAGGCCGGGTACATAATTTGATCTCAGTGACTGCGGATTCACCCCCGCAGAGACGGAGTCAGGCTCCTCAGGAAAATACATGGGTGTTCGTGAACGCGGATCGTCTAGTTGGACATCGACATTCGATCTTGATAGCTGCGTAGTAGCATTTGTGGCGGGTTCCTGGGCCGGCAGAGAGTACAAGGGCATTCCTCGCCGCGAATTGAATATTTTTGGATCATCATTCGATCTAGATAACTGTGGAGCATGGGTGGGACACTCCTGTGCCGGAATTGGCTTGGCCGTGGAGAAATACTTGGATGGTACCACAGGACGTGGTTGGGAGTCAGCAACACAGCGTCCTACCTGGGATGCAGAGTGAGATGGATGAATCGATGGAGTATCTGCGGCTTGAACAACTTGGTGACCTTCATCACGAACAAGCGGAGACCTGCGGTCCACGTAACGCTGTCTTGGCGGACTGTGAGAGATCGACAAGTTTGAAGTTCGGGTCTGGTGGCGCCCTTCTTGTCTAAGTTCCCCTCCCACGTCGAGAGGAGCAGACCACTCTACCCCACGGACATCGAGGACGACGGGAGCAGAATCTGCTACCCCAAGCTCACTCGAAACATTCCGCACAGAGGAGGGAAGCTTGCTCTGCAGCTCAATGTCCCAGACGTCTGATTCGGCTATCGTGCGAGTCGGCGCCTGGGATGTTTTCACAGCGCCTTCGGTGCATTTATGATCCTTCTTTGTACGCTTCGTTTTGCGAATTTCTTTGGAAATGGGTTGGTCATGAGCCAAACTATCATTTGAGTCATGGGTATCTGAAAGGTCAGCAGCCCGCTCGTTCGACTTGTTCAAAAAGGCAGTTTCGGAAAACGACTCGTTCCTCGCTGCTGAGTCCGCGTTGAGCACTGCATTCTCGGCGACATCGATAGGATACGTACAAGGCTTTCTCGCCGTGCTCACTTTCTTTTTTGTTGACGCTTTGCCCTTGCTGAAAACGCCGAGGGCAGGCGCTGGTCTCAGCTGCCGAGCGCATGAGAGCACGGAACACCAAGACGTTCGTCGAATGAACTGACCGTAAGCCTATCCTTTGTAACATTCGTAGCGGAAAATCCGTACAAGAGCGCCAACGCGGCGGGTTTCTTTATCTTCTGACTGCTCGCCTTTCCTTTCTTTGATGCCGTGGTAGACACGATACGGTCATCTTCTTCCTGCTTTCCTTGAGGATCTACAATAGCGCGTTTCTTCCTCTTGCGCTCTCGGCGATCCGCCAGTCCTGGCGAGTGATCACTATCTGAAAAGGAATGATGGAAAGAACGTAAGAGAAACCTACTTGCCGCGCGTTCGTCATCGGTGTCGCGAATAGGCGTCGAAGGCTCCTTTGGCTTGGATCTCTTCTTCTGCTTCTTGCCTAGTGCGAGATCTCGAGTCTCCGATTCAGACGGTTCTTCTCCAGGCGATGCGCGCATGTGACCTCGTTCGGCTTCTAGTTCAAGTTCGTGCTCGCGAAGCGACTTGTTCGGTCCTAGTACCAGCGCTCGAACCCTGCGCGGCGTCGGGGATTGATCGTTCTTCGCCCGCACACGTGGACGCAACACAGGGGTATCAAACCCAAATCCATCATCACCACCCCGCGTCGTCCCGTGCTCAGCGTGGAGTTGGTGGGACTCGTTGAACAAGTCCTCGGCGGTGTACGTCGGTAAATACGCCCTCTGTCGGTTGACGTATTGCTGGACGAACCGCTTCTTGTCCTTGTCCTTGTCGTCCTTGTCCCGTCGGTCACTCATGACGACGAGAAGGTTTGGAACCTCGCGGGCGAAGATCGCTACGCCGGTACGCGACCGACGGAATGCCAAAAATTCGTGCCGTTATCATTGCCGCAACGCGTTACGTATTTAGTAGGGCCCAGACTCGGTCAGTCACTCACATAACATTTGATCTCCGAGTCTGACATTTGTTTTTCGTTTTTTTCTGCAGTACGACGCGTTCCCCACACCTCCTGATAACGACCCAACCTACCAGGACTTTCTGTATCACGCAATGAAACGCGAAGCAGAGGTTGCCCTCGAAGACTTCAAATTGGACGGTCGCGTCTCGAAGTGCTCCGTCAAACGTGCCAAGATGTGCCCTAGACTCCACTCTACCAACGCCCTTCCTCCTCCCATGACAGTGACTTTTCGCGATAGGGAATACAACCTGACCCCTTCGTTTGACACCTTTTGGCGGCTCGCAGCCGAAAGGCACTCCATCGAAGAAAAACGTCGTGCGGGTCACCCCCCTCCGTAAGTGAACCGCACTGGTACTAGAAAGCGATGATCGTCTGACTTCACGGTCGCGAACAGCTGGTCGTCGGATCAGATCCTCACAAGCCACAAGTTTTGCAACACTTTTCGCGTGCTTGATCGGGTCAGCCAATATATCGTGTCGGAGGTGATCGAAAAAGGTCCGCAGGACCGCGAAGAAGTCACGTTTCGCGTCGTGCTCTTTAGCACGTACACCAGCATCCGGACGTACGAGACTCTGCGCGACAAAATCCAGCCGTTGACCTGGAAGACCTACAAACGTGCCAATTACGAAAATGTTCTCCGGGACCTGTATGACAGAGGGATCACCATCTACACGGGTGCATATCAGAAACCAGCACCACTACTGGGGTTCACAGAGAACTTTATGAATCACCTGGCATTCTTGGAGGTCCTCATGCAGGAATTGCCCAATCAGTTACGTGACGCCGAGTACATCGCGGATGTCTTTGAATTCCTGCGGGAGTTCAAGAGCATGGGTGACTTCACAGCCTATCAGCTGCTCTTGAACTTGTCCTATTCGGACGTCATGAACTTTTCCGATCATGACTTTGTCGTGTTGGGTTTGGGCGCTAGGAGGGGGCTACAGAGGTGCCTCCAAGAACCAGTTCCTCGCGCCATAGAAGTTGACATTGTTCGATGGATGCAGTTGACCCAGGGCGCTCACTTTGCACGTTTGGGCCTAAAGTTCGACGGCCTGGGTCCCGACAGCCTGCCCATGATGCTCTGCGACATCGAGCACACGCTTTGCGAGGTGGACAAGTACATCCGCAAGTGCGTCCAGAAGACCTCCAGTAATCGTCCGTTCGAATCGTGCAGAGAATTGGGCAAGTTGCGACTCCCCAAGGCCTGGGCCCACAAATCACGGAGCATTCTTCGCATCAAATCTCAAGAAGAAGCAGAAGCGGAGGTCGTCGAGAAGTTCATCGTGGAGTACATCAAGGAACATCGGGTGGTGAAAGGAGTACGGGAGTTTTATGTGCTTTGGGAGGGTTACGCCGAAGACGAGGCTACATGGGAGCCCGAGCATTCGCTCAAGGAGGATGCACCGGACGCCGTTCGCCAGTATCTGAAGACCATCAAGGCCATCAAGGTAGTGCGTCTTCTTGTACCTCACCGGGCACCGACTGACGCCTTTTTTTCGCTGTAGATAAAAGCTGAATGAATTGAATGGGGAAATTTGTTAGTCTGCGACAGAAAATGAGCTGATAGCGAGGGAGTGAGAAATGGTTTAGTATCATAGGGCTCTGACTTATATATGTGCGCCTAATCGATGACAGTGTTGTTGTCGCTCACGTACAGTACTTGTGACAAGATTGAATTTTGATACACTCGTTCCCAAACATCAAATGACCGTGTGGATTATTACACCAACCATCCGTCAGCGAATGACTTCATGCCGTGTACACGAAGAACAGGTTCCTAAAAAGCCCATCGGGTTCACATCCAGAAGCTCGAAAACCAACACGCCACCACTTACTGTTTATCCGTTAGATCCGCAAACGCGTGTCGTTCCCTTTCCCGTTGAACATCTGCATCGCTCCATCCACGACGTGCTGTCTCCTCCGCCAGCTGCTTCTGACGTTGCTTGTTCAACCGAACGTTGATCCAGCGGAGCGAGAACGACACGAGGAGCTGTATGACCAAGATGATCATGATGGCGGTCTTACCCGGGATATATGCAGGGGCGTCCTTTGGTTGGAAAATCTCCGTGCCGATGATGTTGCCCACGCTAAAGGTTGCCAGCGTCATCGCGTTTATCGTCACCTTTTTTCGAGAAGATAAGCACATCCATCGGAAATGGAAACGGACCATTAAAACAGTGTGCGCCGAACCTTTTTGGTGTGGCCACTCGTATTGCTAGCATTGTAGGCATAGATGGTCGACAGGGCGCTGCCAAACGTGCCCGACAAATACGATCCTGGGAATGAACGGGATCATTAGTTCGAGACATGCCGACGAGAGATAGATCTGGATTGATTACCAAACAAGAGCACGCCATGTTGCGAGGAGCCCTGAAGCCCGATCATGATCGCTTTGAAGAAGGATAAGTCCATTGCATCACATCAATATGTACTGTCATCGCTCACCTAGACCGACGATTGTGGGTACCAAAGCGATTACGATGGGCAACATCCGCTCGTTCTGTCAGAGGGCGAACACAAATGGTTAATCATGATTGGGTTGTCCGATAAAGAGTTCGAGCCATACCATCTTATCCGAATACCAACCGCAGAACAAGACCATTGCGGCTCCGATAGCACCCCCCGGAGTGGACAATATCAATGTTTGCTTCGATCTGAATTCATTGCCTTAAAACCCTGATCGACACGCCTATCTGTAATGACATACGTGTACCCGAAGCTTTTGATGATAATGTTGCCGACTGGTATAACAGCAAAGTCAGCACTAAGTGGAACTCAACTATCACGGACCACCCACAGTTGCTTAGTGCGCCGTTTGGAATACTCGCTGCAAGACAGGTCAACCCATGTGACTCGGGCCGTTAAGACACATACTGAGTATTGTCGATAACACAATCAGCCACGTCCGGATGTCTGTCAGAGCTTCCTTGATCTGATCCTTCTTGATCGTCTTGTTCTCCGTCCCTCCCTGATCATTCCGAACTCGCTCCAGAGCAGCGATTCGTTCTTCTTTAGTCAGCATATGAGCATGAACGGGGGAATCGGGAAGCCCGATCAGGACGACGATTCCAACGACGATCGCCAACCCGCCCAAGAGCAAGTAAACAATCTTGTATGGCGGAATGGCCTTGCCGTTGTAGAATGAAATGCCCTGTAAAAGGTCGTCGTGAGCAGAGTCGCCAAAGACTTTACCACTCGACTCACGTAAGCAACGAAACCTCCAAAGATCGACGTGAGAGCATTCTGTGTGATTACGAATGAGATGTCTATACAACGGAGAGTGGGTAACGTCCTGACCATGACATAAAACCACGAAATCCTGCTAGCCTAGATATCATCGTAAGTTCCATCCGAACATGATTATTGAGAATCATCTCAGCGAACCTGTTCATCCTTTTTGTAAAACATGGAGATGATCAGAATCAAGCAGGGGGCCACGCAAGACTCGCACATCCCTGAGAGAGCGTCGGCCTACTTTAGCAGGAATCATAGTAAATTGTGCGACGAGCCAAACGCACCTAGAAGGAATCGCAGAGCAAAGAAGGCACCGAAATTGTTCGTGGATGCTTGCAGCATGAGCAACGCTCCCCAGACAACGATATTGGCACCTCGCAGGCCGTCAGCAATTATATATGGACCAGCAGACGGCACGCTCACCCAAATACTTGGCCAACCTTAATTTCTGAGAAATATACACTGTAGGAAACTCCCAGAACAGGAATCCTAACCTTCTGTCAGACTAGAGCACAGACGGGAAATTATCCAGGTCTACCGAGATAAAAGGCCATGGATACTAGATTGTAGTGCTGCAGAATGGATGAGCCGGAGAGAGACACGACGCCCACGAAGGTTTTACCTGGCCAACGATTGGAAAGCCCATGATACTGCGGTAATTCAGTCAGTATGAGGGGGTCGGGATTATGCCGTTTCTTGCCTTGCATAGTTCAGAGCAGTCTTGTCACTAGACACAAGCAGGTGAGCGTGCACGACACTGACAAGGTAGTGTGGGGCTCACAGGTATTGAGTGAAGTACACTGCGGCAGATATGGTCGGGATGACCAAGTCCTACAAGCAATACATCGTCGATTAAATCCGAATGATCAATATCTGAACTTCGCCGGCGAATACGTACCAATTTCCTTCTAAGCTTTCTGTTATACTCCTCGCTGAAGTGCTCTTTGGCTTCCGCGCCGACGAGTTGCAAAGCCTCGTCTCCGTCGGTAGCATCGCCAGCAAAACTTGAATCGGGCTTCTCGTCAAGCTCGATATTCTTCTCCGAGTCTTCCAAGTTTTTCAACACGCCAGGCTCGGAGGACATTGGGAATACGGGTATTCCAACGAAGATAGCTGATAATCGAGTAGCGGTCTTTTATCCCTTGGTTAGGTTCATGTTGTTTGATAACACCCGGTGCTCAAATGTCAACAAAGCAAATCCAACAGTCAGATAAGGCTATAAACATCTTTACAGCGTGAGCACATGTGCCTGCGGAGAGTGGAGTAAACTTGAAGAGTTACACTTTTCTCAGACTGTGTGTTTGATCAGCATGGAGGTTTCGGATGCAATGGGAAAAATGTTACCATTCAAATCAGAAATCGTACAGTGCCAAGCATTCATACCCCTTTACAACTTTCGGATGTGACAAGAGCAGATAGTAGCGCTGCCCTGAGATTGACATGTCAGGAACGGACAGAGTCGGGGCGTCAACTCACTCAGTTACAGATACGGGCCGCACCATATTCACCGGTTTTCAGGCCGTGGACAACAAATGAGACAATAATCCGAGCTCCCCGAGTTTCCGATAGCGTGGCCGAGTGCCACAGCACTGGATGATCTTTGTCGGCCGACCATTATAATCAAACCATTTGGGCTGCTTACTCGTTGATGTTGATCTTTGCAGGTTCGATTTGAAGTAGCTTTTCCGCAAGACGAACGACGACTGAGAAAGCCTCGTTGATCTCAAATCGTGCAATGTCATCAATGGTCCAGTTAGCTCTCTTCAGAGTTGGGGTAGAACGATGTAGGAGCCACGGGGAAATCAATAGGTTCGACAACCGCGTCGGCGCAGGCTATGAGCCAAAGGAACAGTGATTGATTGGCAGGAGTACACGAGGCCAAACCGAATGCACAGAAGATCTTTGCGAGGGGCTTGATGTCTAGTTCCTTGGCCTTTTCAGCGGACATGAGGATCAGTGCCGAGGCACCGTCATTCAAGTTGGAGGAGTTGGCTGCTGTTATCGAGCGGCGACTCGGAGCCGCCAGGCCTGAACGCAGACTTGAGAGGGAATCTTGTTGAAGATGACTTTTTTTTCTTGTACTCTTCATCCTCCTTCACTATGGTATCTCCCTTCTTTCCCTTTATCACAACAGGGGCAATCTTGTTGGCAAATACACCATCTTTCCATGAGCTGATTGCGAAGGGGTGGGTATAGTACTTGTAGTTGTAGCATTTCATTCAATTCGTCTGTCACACGTCACGCCGATTTTTTCGACATCCATCTGCAAAACTATCCGAAGGGGGAGCAGTCTCCCCAACGGTAACTAACCTCGTTTTGGACTCAGGGTTAATAAGTGTCAACCGATGCACTCTGTAGGATCTCGGAGAATAAAAAGTACCCATTTAGTTAATATTGTGTTACTATCAGTGCACATTTTCCTACGTCGCAAAGATAATCAGGTTACTATTGTGTGAAATCATCTAATCTACTACATTGTAGCAAAGATTGTCAATCACTATACTGATCCGCGTGCGCCTGACCCATTGCACGAATTTCACGAATCATATTGTCTAAGTCTGCACCATTGCCCGCCTCCCGAAGCTCTACAATGCGCTTCAGCGCTTGATTATAAATAGGTTTGTATTCAGAAACCTCGAACGACGTCTCTGAGCCCTTCCTGTGGTTGTCGAGCGCCCAGCGTAGCATCGCGGTTGTATAAGATATCAGTTTGTCAAAGTCAACACCTGGGGAATCAATTAGTTTGTATAGTTTTCCCCTCGGCGGCCAAATAGCATCAATAAGGACTCTTGACAGCGCTGTGTGGTGGAACACAGCACCAAGGGTGATCTCCGAGGCATTGGTTTCAGACTGAGGGCAATGCCACAGTGACAGCTGATCAGGCTATGATCGTGATCCGATTGAATAAAATAAAACTTACTGCCGAGGACTCGGACCGAGCATCCACAAACCTCCAGTCGGCGATCAAGTCTGTGACGCGAGTCTCCCAGGTGGCGCCAAGAGTATGGTGGAGGCCGAGCGGAAGGCGGAACATGTATGCATCGCTGGCCGTATATCTGGCCACTTGCTTGAACGTCTGTGCGATCTCAGCGAGCAGCCGTTTCCCAGACGCAATGAATGTTTTCTGATTGGTCTCGTTTTGAAGCCACCCATCTCCTGTTGATAGATTAGAGATTGTGAAATTAAGGTAAGCTATGATTACTTACTTCTGTCTCCCAAACAACGCGTAGCTACTTGTTCTGCAAGGTTATTGATGAACTCCTCGTCTTGGTGCGATGATCGCATCACGTGACCTTTCAGGAAGTAAAGTATCAATTCCTCGTTTGCTTCGTTCCGTAGACGCTTGAGGGAAGATGAATGTGGGGCGGCAGGGGTGGTGGCAGCAGGGGTAGCCGCAGGGGCGGTGGGGACTGGGGCAGCGGCAGTGGGGGGTGGAAGAGTAGCAACTTAAGTTGAACAGCTTGAGGCAGACGAGCGCGAGATGCCTTGCGCACCGGCTTTTGCGTGCTGGGTTTTGCCTGAAAAACTTGTCAGTATAGATATATTGATGAAAAACTGAATAGAACGCACATGGATCACCTCGAAGGACTGACCTCGCACGGCTTCATCAGGGCGGATCAATGCCTGTGCAGTAGAGATCCGGTCGTTCACATAGCTGTTGGCGAAATTTCCTCCTGGTGGTGGGGGGACTGGGGGGGGATTATACTGAAGAGACGAGCCAGAGACAGGGAATGGGAGGGGACGTGTTGGTCCGGGTTGTGCAATGGACCGCTCGAGTTCGAGATCTTGTAAACCAGTGAAACGGGCAAACCCTTGATGTGTCCCGAGTCCGATCGGACTCGGATCCCAATTACCATGACCAGTGTTCGACTCGGATCCTTGCATCGGATATCCGCCAGCACTCCAAGTCGATCCTTGCAGATATCCGCTGCCAGCACTCGATCCTGGCAGATGTCCGCCAGTGCTCGATCCCTGAGTCTCACTGTATGATCCAGGTGCGTGCATGGCATAGTAAGGGTCTTGCGTGCCTTCGTGGTACCACCTCTGAGTCGGAAATCTGTGTGCCACTGGCAGTGGGGCTTGGGCGGGGTGAACGGTTGCATGCGCCGGCTGAATTTGCTGGCGATATTCAGCGAGCGATCGAGGCTGCTCGAATGGAACATCCAGTTGTGTATCAATCGGTCCTCCAGATACGTTGCGTCCATGAGACGCACTGTATTCCTTGTAACGATGGGAAACATTAGTAATTTGTTGTTATACAAACCAGTGAATGACTTACTGGACCTCTGAATGGTCTGGTCCCGCCACGAGAACCACGACGAGCTCGCTGACTGCGATTGCTCATGGACGATCAGTTATAAATCTGCACGAACGTGCTTATCTAGACCATCAATAGTATTACATAGAAGATAGTAATAGAATTTTGATGGCGGCCGGCGGCTGTTCAAGCGCACATCGATAACAAAGAATCTATATCAACAAGAATTACAATCGGAGTATGTTTATGTACATATGTACAGAGCACTGCGATAAGGGACAAGTCAGCGTATGGACAAGGGCAAACGATCGTTTTTTTTTCACCTTGGTTAGTAGTTCTCTTTGTCTCGATTGCCATCAAACAACACCTCATCGCCTCCATCGCCAACTGTACGACTGCCACGGGCTTGGAATTCTTCCTCAAGTTGAGTGTATTGAGAATCCGACCTAGCGTATCCAATGGTTTCTTCATTGTAAACTTCGTGGTTGAATTTCACCAGGCTCTCCACATCACTGGCATCATCCCAACTTTCCAAGTCTTCTGGTTCGACGACACTGTCGTCCTTGAGGGCCGACTCATACTCCTCGTGACGATGCTGATGCACGATTTCCAAGAGCTTGGAATAGTGCTCTGCTTCTTTGAGTTCCCAAGCTGATGCCATAGCTCGATGACGTCTGGTCTCGCGGTTTGCATACTTCAACATCATGGCTGTTACAGCTGGCCCGGATAGGGTCGGATGTAGACTCGGAAACGAAGGCTAAGACGAAGTATTGGCCGAGCAGACGTAACGTCTGGCGAGACCCGAGGACTAAGGACTGAGGGTTCGACGAGGAGGATCTCACGAAGAGTCACTTCACTCGAAGACTCGAAGACTAAGGTCACACCCGAAGGCAGAAGGTCGAAGGTACTGAGAGACGAAGGACTCGAGGGGAATGCAGGAGACTCAGATAGTATTCCAAGTAGCTCTAGCTTAGGGTTACAAGATGAGACGATACTCTATATATACTAACGGGATGGAATACGAAGGAAACGTATGGAAGCGACGCGTCATCCGCAGTATGGATGAGTAAGAAGCTGCGGAGGATTAGTGATACAGATGACGAGGGATGACGAAGCGGTCGAGTCATCATGAGTCAGAATGATAGGGAAAACTCGGAATAAGACGGAAGAAGTAGGGATAGGGAATCGGAAGAAGTAGGACCGTCAGCGATGTGGAACGAAGCGCGAAATCGCCCGAGGTCTATGATACAAGGTGAATACGATGTAAAGGCGAAGAGCATAGCAAAGGGAGAGGGAAAAGAGATACATAGAGAACATAGGGGACGATCGTAACAATGGCCTGTTGCAGCGCAGAATCGGACAAGCGGCGGATGCCACGGGCAAAGAGGTTCTGTCCCTACAAAACAGTATCAATCTGAATAGCTAGTATGGGAAGAAACAGAACTTACTTTGATAGCATCCTCGCGAGTGATATCAGAGCCAGAGCCCGCCTCCAAGGATCTGGAGGTAAAACGGAGTTCTAGAGCTTCCATGATGTTGGGCCTGCCAGTCCGATAAGGAGAATATCTGTGTGCCCCACCACTAGAACTCAGCTGGAAGATTCGTCGCTTGGCCTTAACTGAAGAGCTGCTGCTGTCTGTGGAATCCCCGGAGCTCGGAGTTGGGCTGGATGAAGGGGGAAGAGACAGAGTGGATGCTGGGGGGCTGGAGAAAGGAGACTTTGTGAAGACTTCAGGATCAGTGGGTAGATAACCACTAGCTGATAATGACATATTGTATGCAGCACCCGCAACTGTGGTGGGAGAGTGACAGTGCTGAACCAACGCAGTCACGGTAGCGGAGTTGAAAAGACTTAGCAAAAAACGAGTACACAAACCCCAAGGCTGGACGAATCTCTTGCTAGCAGGTATGGAGGGTAGCCCAGAATCTTATCGATCTGCTCGCATTTTCGAAGTGCCAGGAGGTTCCACTTCAACTGGCCATCTTCAGAATCTCTCTACGACCGGCACTGCTCATCCTTCGAGGAAGACTGCTACATATCATCCGTACTCAGGATATGCCTATGGCTGTGGCGAAAACACCTTCCAGAAAATGGATAACGGTCCCTACAAACAAGAAAGAAGTATCAATTTATTCTATCCGTTTTGTTCACAAGCGGAATGGTCTTTGGCGAAATTTCTGGTGAATAATTTAACGCAAGCTCAAATCAACCAATTTCTCGCACTCCCTTGGGTACATTTTTTTTGGGTCACTGGCAAGATAAAACACTTATTTGAATCTTCCAGTTCAAAAGTAATGCAAAGCCATCCTTCACCTCCGCTGAGGAACTACTGGGATGGATAGACACCCTACCGGCTGGACCTAAGTGGACGAGTACCGTGTTGGAGGTCGAAGGCCATACTAAAACAACTGATCCGATCACTTTTATCTGGCGCGACGGCCTTGAAGTGGTCGAGTCGATCTTCGGCGATCCTATCTTTGGCGCACATATGTCATTCGACCCAATCCACGTCGAAACCCCAGTGGCTGGACGTGAATATGATGGATGGTTCTCAGCGCGTGAAGCACACCGTATCCAGGCAAGTATACTCTCACCCTCCTATAGACCAGACTAACAGTCACATATTTAGAACTCGCTGCCCGAGGGATCGACGATCATTCCTGTTCTTGCAGCCTCTGATAAGACCCCCGTCACAAGAATGACAGGGGGACTTGAAATGCACCCTCTTTTCCTCAGCATCGGGAATAGAGTCGCGAGCGATGTGCGCATGGCAGCCACATCACATGCATGGCGATGCGTGGCGTTCATGCCTATACCAAAATTCTCGGAGGCACACTCTGAGTTTCAAACCATCCTCCAGACTCGTGTATGGCACAAATGTGTCGACCTGGTTACTGTCAAGCTGAAGCAAGCGGCGTCGCAAGGGAAGATGATGGTTGATGCACACGGCCGTATTCGCAACAGTTTCACGCCACTAGCTGCTTGGACGGCCGACCTCCCCGAGGCATCAATGATCGCTGGTACTTCAAAAAATGCATCTCCGATTACAGAGGCATCTCAGAAATCTTTCGGCGATGCTCATTGTCATCCCCCTCGCACCGGCGAGCTCACCCTTGCACGTATTCAAGAAGTCGCCAAGCAAGTCGACCCGTGGAATCTAGAGCGTTTTCAGAAGTTAGCCAAACTTTCGCTGCTCAACGGAGTCCACCTGCCGTTTTGGAGAGATTGGATGAACGCAGATCATCAGTAAACCACCCCCCCTTTGCACACAGGTGTATGGATCTGTATGGCACTATATGGACTTGCAGCACTACAGCTAAGTCATATTGTGCACAGATTATGTACAGTTATGTATTGTCCTGTAACAGACTTCCAACTCTGTACAATCCCTGGTCCTGTAACAGACTTCCAACTCTGTACACCTCTGTACACCTCTGTACAACTCTGTACAATCCAATTCTGTAATTGCACTGCTACATATCCATGCACCTTTGCCATATTAATCTACACACAGTTGTGCAATATCTTATACCTGTGCCTGTGCAATGTTGCTCTATATTGTTCATGTCCAAAATCTTGACATCACAGTACTAGATTCAACCGACCACTTTACATATTCTAGGCATTGTACACAATAATCAACATGGAAAACAACTATCTTGATATTCACACTGGCATTGGGGCAAGCATATACTCATCTTCATCACCAGGAATGGCTCTGCTTGCTAATTCCGAGAGATTCTTTCTGTAGTGAAATATAATATTAGCCTACATGGTAGGCAAGTTAAGAGACACTTACTTAGCACGCCTACCCCACCTCCTGAGTTGTTTCTCGAGCAAAGGTCCCCCTGTGCTATGCTTGCCAACATCACCCATCATAGTATAGAATTTTTCATACTCGTGCTGCTCAATATGCCCAGTGGCATCCTTGGGAATCTTACCATGCTTTTTGAGACAACGGAGGACAGTCTTGATCTGAAAACCACCATGAGCACCTTCATAAACCACTAGTAGAAAAAATAAAATATTACCCCTGTGGCAATGAGGACAACGGCAGGCTCAGGCAGTCCTTCATTGAATGGCACTGTCTCACCAAGGAGTTTCTGACTTGCTCCATAATATGCCATCACAGATAGATGAAACAATGCTTTGTGAGCAAAATTGAGCTCGACACCCTTCTTGACGTCAGTACAAGAAACAGTACAATATACTAGCAGAACTTACCTCATCATTAGGAGGGCCACGCAGGAATTGAGCACCTTGAATCAGGTCCGATGCACGAGTTCTTACCCATCTAATTGCCTCATCATCACGGAGATTTGAAGGGGGGTTGAGTTGGTAAAGCTCAATGACGTGCCGGAAACAGAGCTTCTTGATTTCACAGCGGAAGGTGGAGGCATCATTGTAGATCTCGTACACTATGAGTGGCATGCGATTGTCAAGAAAGGAAGAACTTACGAGGTTATATAGTTCTTGTTCGTAGCGGGGGAACATTCTGTCTTCGAGCACAAGATGGTTCCGTTTGAAATGCTTCAGTATCTCTTTGACAATTCGGGCGATGATATGTTGCTTTGCATCGTCAATGGCCGGAAATGCGTCTCGAGTAGCCAAGTGAATGCGGAACTCGGTCTTTGCAGAGTCTATCAAGTGCCTCCACATTCCAGGCCAGAAACCTCGTTTCTCGGCCGCCTTGGACCGTGGTAGCGTGACCTCGATATCAGTCTCACTCTGTGAATCGTCGACTTCGTTGGTTACATTGCGTCGGCGGTTTCTCGAACGTGCGAGTTGCTGCTGGGAAGGCGGGTGTGGAACCCGATTGCGTTTCTGATGGCGGGCAAGAACATCATATTCATTGGCGCTCTCCGCGTCTCTCGATTGTCGGTGGCGTTGACGTGATTGATTCGTTGGCTCATCTCGTTGCACGCCTGGGTGGTAACGACATTACACGATAGATGAAAAGGAGCAACGTAGGGACTTACGAGGTCTCTTCCGTTCAACGGCCATGGGCATACGACGGTTCTGGTCGCCTACAGCAGCTTCGACGGCGGTGGAATTCTTCGCGCGGGGTTGGATAAAGCGTCCGCCCGGTTTACGGTTCCTTTGAGTAGGGCGGACAGATGGTGAATCCTCCATGCCACTGCCCGCGTCCGATTCAGAACCTAGAAATCGAAGCATGTTGGCAACTACTAGAAACTTAATTATGAATGGAGCAACGTAGGGACTTACGAAGTCTCTTCCGTTCAACGGCCTTACGACGGTTCCGATCGCCTACAGAAGCCTCGACGGCGGTGGAATTCTTCGCGCGGGGTTGGATAAAGCGTCCGCCTTGTTTATGGTTCCTTTGAGTAGGGCGGACAGATAGTGAGCCGTCCATGCCACTGCCCGCGTCCGATTCAGAACCTAGAAAACGAAGCATATTGGCAACTAGTAATACTTAATCATGTATGACATACCAGACGTGTTTGCAGATTTATCACCTACTGAACCCATTTCGTGGTCCTTCTCATTCTCGTTCTCATCTGCATTCTCAACATCACTGGGTTCAGACTTGGAATCATCATCCTCGTCCCCGGAGCGTTCATCGCCAAAGCGTTCACCAATGGCGCGCCCGTCGCTGGGGCCTTCTTTATCAGAGCCTTCTTTATCAGAGCCTTCTTTGCCAGAGCCTTCGTTGCCAGAGCCTTCGTTGCCAGAGCCTTCATTGCCAGAGCCTTCGTTTCCAGGGCCTTCATTGTCAAAGCCTCCATCGCCAGAACCTTCGTCGCCAGAACGTCCATTGCCGGAGCGGTCGTCGTCGTCGTCGTCACGGAGCCTCTTGTTTCCGGACTCTTCATTCACGGATTCTTCGCTAGACGGGTCGGAGGGTATTGAAAAGCCATTCTTCCCTGTTACAACAGTCAAAGTCCAATCGACTCGTCGACTCGTCGACAGTATGATGTGAACTTACTCAATTCGGTTCGCATGAGTCTCATGTGATCCGGGTCAACTTCCGGATTATAATCATACTCCTGGAAGTCGTCATACATCCGTTGAATACTGCGCGGAGTCGATCTTTGTTGTCTACCTCAGATAATATATCATCACGTAGGAATACGACTTACTCAGGATCACCCTCAGAGGGCCTTTGTCTGTATCCAAAACGGGAATGCGGTGTTGCTGCTGCTTGAAATGTCGGTTTGGCTGCCTTTTTGCTAGATAATATTATCGATTCCTGCAAGGTACGTATGCGTCAGTGAGAAAATTGACACTATGACGACGGATCTCACGGCGGCATCGCTCCTCTTTGGTTGTGTGTCCTTACGCTGACGTCGCTTGCGCTGAGCTATCTGGGGTGCCATGGGATTGACAGGCTCGCTGGACGGCACCTCGATGCCATCTTTGCGTGGACGCTTGGAAGCGTGAGTGATGGCTTCGGCGCACTTTTCCAACTGCTGAGCAACCCCGCCTTTACCTGCCCCGACCCTCTTCGGACGCGGTGGTTCTGTGGGTTCAGGAAGCGCTTGTGAATGAGTATCTGGCGCAGCCTTCCGCTTTGCCATTTGAGACTAAGAAGTCAAGAGAACCACGTACCGGAAGTATTTAAACTGCTAGCGGCGCTTGAAAGTACCAACAGCCGATTGGCGGTAACTGTTCCGGCGGCCAGTTTAGGTAACCCAGCGGTTGGTTAGCGAACGGCGATCAACGTGTGCACGTGGAAAGTTTACTAGACAGAGGGAGCAGAGAAGTTAGAATGGCAGACTCGGAGAAAGAATGAGGGGTGGTAACGACAATAAACGATATTCACTCTTTGTTCACGAGGTCTATTCGCGCTGTCCGCTCAGCCGGTCCTGGTGTGCCTTCACGAGCTCGGAATCCAAGCACGACATCAGTGATAGAGCCGTCACCACCACAGACGACGAGGGCATCAATTCCTTCTTTGATGAGGTTGTATGCGATGGATAGATGGCCTTCGGTGGTGGGATGGCTTTGAGTGGTTCCGATGAGTATGCCGCCCTGAGATCAGTTAGATGGCGGTAGCAAAGGCTGGCGAACTAATCGAAAACACACCTTTGCGAACCTGCCGTGGACGAACCCGACCCTTGAGGGAACAACCGCAAGGAAGATTGGAGGTGTCGTCGCGAAGAACTCTAGTGCCATCACAGAAACGCAGCGGTTGGTTTCGACGCCTCCCGCGTGGATCTGTGAGCGAGTTTGTGTAGGAGACGTAGTCGTGAATATTGCCGCGAATGAGACCCCTATATCCCTCACGAACGATGTACATTCTCTGATATAATTCGAGTGCGTGAGGAGAAATGCGGACAGGGTCATGCGGGTTGACTTGCCTAAGGAAGCCAATCTTGACGACGGAGCGGACGACAGTATTCCTACCGGCACTGTCGCCGCCCGGCGTGAGTAGAGCGATCTTGATGGGTGGTGCCAGTGAGTGTGCCATGGTTATTGTGGAGAGCGCTAGTGGTGCTACGCGGCAGAACTGCCACATGGCTACTCTCGTCACTGTCGTCCCCAATATCCTGGCAATCTTGGAAAAGGGGGCCTCGATAAACGTGAACACGAACACTAGTCGACCGCGAGCCCGTCATTGGCAATGATGTCCCCATCAGTAGGGCTCAGGACACAGAAGGCATTGGTGTCGGGGGAATGGTGAACACGATCGAGCAGGGTGCGTAGAGGAGCGCAGTCCGCGATCAAGCCCGGCATTTGTATATAGACATCTCGTTTCTCGTCATTGCCTGGCTCGACGAGGGTGCATAGAGACGGGCATTTGTATATAGACGACATTTAGATTCTTCTCGTCGTTGCCTGCCACGTCGACGAGAGGTACAAAACGGGCGTCACGAGCGCGACGTTTAAAGGGCCGCGTCCGCTGACTGCGAAGCTGCACGAGCGGCCCAAGACTTGATCGCGCAGGTAATCGCGTCTATGGGTGGGAAAAGACAGGTTGGAGGGGGCTACCGTGTCCGTTGTTCTTGTCGACAGCGAAATCAATGAGGATCACCGTGGTGGCGAGGACGAGGACCTGCAGAAGTCGGGCAAGAAAGTCACGAAGAGACAACGAGAGTGGCCTTCGTTACGCTCGACGAGGGTGCGTAGAACAGCGCAGTCCGCGTTCAAGGCCGGTATTTGTATATAGACGACATCTAGTGTCTCGTCATTGCCTGCATTCGTTACGCTCGACGAGGCAGCGCGGTCTTCGTGCAAGGCAGTCATTTTTATATAGACGTCATCAAGTTTCCCATCATTGCCTGCCACGTCGACAAGAGATACAAAACGGGCGTCACGAGCGCGACGTTTAAACGGCCGTGTGCGGAGCTGCACGAGCGGTCCGAGACTTGATCGCGCAGGTAATCGCGTCTTTTGGTGAGAAAAGACAGGTTGGAGACCGTGTCCGTTGTTCTTATCGACAGCGAAATCAATGAGGATCACCGTGGTGGTGGCGAGGACGAGGACCTGCAGAAGTCGGGCAAGAAAGTCACGAAGAGACAACGAGAGTGGCCTTCGTTACGCTCGACGAGGGTGCGTAGAACAGCGTGGTCTTCGTTCACGTTCTATGTAGACGGCATCTAGTTCCCGTCGTTGCCTGCCACGTCGACGAGATAAACGGGCGTTCCGTCCATTGACGTCGCAGATCCGTCAAATAAATTGGTCTCGGCTCCTCATTCACCCTCCACATTGACTTGGACTACCTATCCAACGTTCACCGATCGGAAAGCCTCCACCAGCAAGAAATTGACGAACCTGATCCCTTCACCTCTCGACATCGGCGGCAACACGATAATGCCATCCCATTTCCACCGTGAATTGGTCTTCGACTTCGCTCTGGCGGAGGTGGGTTTCTATCCTTACGCTGGTGAGCGTGACCTTTTTGACCGGCGGCGTCCGCTGACTGCGGGCTGAACGAGCGAGCCGAGACTTGATCGTGCAGGTAATCGCGTCTATTGGTGGGCAAAGACAAGTTGGAGGGGGCTACCGTGTCCGTTGTTCTTGTCGCCAGCGAAATCAATGAGGATCAACGTGGTGGCGAGGAAGAGGACCTACAGAAGTCGGGCAAGAAAGTCCCGAAGAGACAAAGAGAGTGGCCATCGTGACGCTCGACGAGGGTGCATAGAGTAGCGTAGTCTGCGTTCAAGCCGGGCATTTGTATAGACGACATCTAGTTTCTTCTCGTCGTTGCCTGCCACGTCGACGAGAGGTACAAAACGAGCGTCACGAGCGCGACGTTTAAACGGCCGCGTCCGCTGACTGCGGAGCTGCACGAGCGGCCCAAGACTTGATCGCGCAGGTAATCGCGTCTATTGGTGGGCAAAGACAAGTTGGAGGGGGCTACCGTGTCCGTTGTTCTTGTCGCCAGCGAAATCAATGAGGATCAACGTGGTGGCGAGGAAGAGGACCTACAGAAGTCGGG
>JBBPOJ010000545.1:0-24595 GCA_038091395.1 Leccinum rimulosum
ATATATGCATCTTGGGATCCTAGCCTCTTCCAGGTTGGCCCCATCCTCCATGGGTACGCAGTTTACAATAGCATATCGCTTGTCGTAGAACAAAATAATGCTCATGCGTTGCAACTCAGGATATGGAAATCAGCTACTGCATATGATAAAGTAAAAGGTGACCTGCTTTCTACATCCAACCTACATATGTCCAACTGACAAAAAGTTGTATTTCAGCATCCCAGCGTCATCTACGGTTGCTTTATGAGTGCGAGTTTGTCCCGCACGAAGGTGGTGATCCACTGGATATGCGTAGAGATATCTGGATCCTTTTGACGAGACATTACTCGGATACTCGCAGGGAAGACGAGTACATCACACTGACTGTAGATTCACAAGACGAGGAGCATTGGAAAGATATATGGGTTAAAACAGGGGACACGGAGGTGAAAGTAAGCTTATTTGTCAGTCCCGCTGGGATCATCGACGCGATTGACATTCCGTAGGGCCGGTATACCACTTCACCACATGTGCTGGTGAAGACAAAAATAGGAGAGAAAGCTTTCTCTGTGTCCCATCCAACCCCTTCGGCCCCATCATCACCCTCCACTAAGGTCACGGGAGCCCTTTCCATTCTGGCTAGTTACGAGGGTTCATTTGATGACGTCTTTTTCACCCTGAACGTGTTCTGCGGTACGGACATCAAAGTGTGGTGGGACCAAGACGCCGGGAACTCCATTGGTCTTCAAGGTGGCGGATTCAGCGTTCAAGTGCGTTTCGAGTCGACGCGACGTTGTATAGATGCTCATTCCTTGAACAGGTCGACGGCACGCTGACCACCAAAAATGCGGGTGGAAACCATACGCATCCTACGTACATGCTCAACCCTCAATGGCACTTTCATATATACGACGACAATGCCGATTCAAGTGGGAAAGGTGACTCGAGATCGAATGGAATGGGGTCAACTCTAAGTACGTCCGTGGGGAGTTCGAAGATGGCATACGCTGGGGGGAAGAACAGGGCGGGACACAAGTCCGTCGTGACGTTCAGCGCTCAGGGCCCGAGAGAAGTCCCGCTGAACGTGACCGCTGCCTGGTCTTCTGGCGAGCGAATCGTCGAGTAAGTGTTAGTGTCCCTTTCTCGCGTTTCGTTTTCTCGCTCATGCTGCCGTGCAGGTTGGTGCAAAAGGACGTGGTTACTTCTTCCGGGGCATATACATACGGTCGGGCGAGGGCTGTAGCAGAAATGGCGCGTACGTTGCAGTTCCGAATGTCTCTTGCCCCACAGAATCCAGGTTGACGTTACTGCACAGCGGGTGACTACACCGTGATCCTTTCTGCGTTTGAGCCCCAAGTTCACCTCGGGCAATTCACGCTCAAGGTAGAAAGTTCCCACCCGTTCGACCTCGAGCCAATCCCGCAAGAAGGCGCGGGAATGTATGCGAGAATTTCCAAAGGCGAGTGGTGAGTGTGGACAGACATTTATCAGAGTCTCTCAAAAATGCCTGACACTCGGCAAGGGATAAACAAACGGCTGCCGGAGGACCGAGTCATGGACGGTATCACTTGAATCCGATTTACGAGGTCCGGCTACCGTCCAGTGCAAAGCTCAGGTGTGTTTACCTACCTACCTACCTCCCTCCTCGGATCGCTGATATACGGATTCGCTGTAGTGCTCGTCTACACCTTACTTCACGTGCAACTACCGCCGCACTGAACCTCTCCCTTTTTCCCGCATCATCCGAAATGCCCACCCTAGATCAGCCCCTGGCTTCTTCGGGCGCTTATAGCGACGCCTTGTCTGGGGTATGCATCCCTGCTCGTATGTTGAACCCAGGCAGATATTGGCTCGTCCCGTCGACGTTTTCCGCAGGAATGCATGGTTCCTTCCGATTGGTGGTTTATTGCTCTGATGCGGGTTGCGTCGTCTCCAGGCGGATGTCGTAGTCCCATTGACACGTCGAGTTGTGGTCGCATGAATATTGTAGCTGAACTATTTTGATTTGCATAGGTAGGACCACTTGTATCATAACATTTTCTTGGGATTTGTACATTATCGTAGGCTTTGTCTTGTTCACTCGCCCATAATGGAGGCATCCTCCGGACGACTTTCCGTGCCCAACGTCGAAGGATTGGAAAAAGGCGAGAGAAGAAAATCGTTGACACGTTTGAGCGTCGTGCGAGACGGGTTCGCTTGTGGGTAGCTGGATATGATCCACTGAAGACGCGTTTTGAGCACGTCTTTCGCTACCTCGATCGCGTCAATTCTCGCGTCTAAGCAGCTGGTTCCGTTGGAAAGACACGTACACAATTTATCGCGCTCGTGTTCTTGTAGCTGAATGGAGCCGTCCGAGCGGAAGAAGAGTGCCAAAGCAGCGAGGGCAAGCCGACGCTCGTGTCCGTCCCGGTGTCGCATGCGATACATACGGTGCGATTGTGCTGGAGATGGTATCGAATGAACGGAATCGAAAGCGGTAAGACGGTGGCGAGGAAATGGTGTTGGCCTTTCTTGCCTCCTGGAGTCTGAATGCACAAAATTCTGGGAGGATCTTCCTTTGAGGAACCCATCGTCCCCGCCAGACGGTCCGGATCTTCGGACGTGAGACACAAGAAGGCGAAATCCGGATGATCCTGGCACGAGTAGGATTGCCGTAAGGTGGTGACGCTGCAGACCGAGATGCGCCCCGAGATGCGGTGGATCGGGGTGCTACGTAGACATTGGGTGGAATCCGTGGCGTCGTCGGTATTTGAAGAGGTCGAGACGAGCGACCGGACAAAGTCTGGCAAATCAAAAGGTTTTGTAGACAATATTTGGTCGCAGTGTTTCCAGTACAAGATCGGGGTGAGACCCTGTGACAGAGAGATGTTGAGACGTTGACGATGATTGAGGTGAGATGGAATACGGACCATGCTCCAAAGTTCGTGGTCGTCCCCGGACCCTTGGATATAGGCGAATCCCGATGCTCGGCGTTCCATGCCGTCCATGACCTGTTTGGAGGCAGATACACACACGATCGGGTAGAACGCCCGGTCAGCCAGACTCGGCAAAGTGGGGAACACGGTCGTGGCGGGTGTGATCCATATCGGATGGAGTGGACGTTCCAACGTCGGTAGTCGATACGAAGAATCCTGGGAGGGTGAAAATAGGGTCCGAAGCTGGCAAACGCGACGATGCAAGAAAGAGAATTACTGCAAGTTCGGAAGCCCATCCGTCGAGTCTGGCCTCGATCTGACTGTGTTCTTGTGGGCTGACACTTCCTGGTGGGGTATAGAGCACGGTGTCCCAAAAGCGAGATTCGACGGTTTCTGTGGCTCTCTTGAGGATCGCGCGATTGATGACGGCACACCATATGGGAATCGTTTTCGATAGTGCGTCGGGGATGCGTTTCCCGGCTCTGGTGGAATCCACCAGAACGAGCCTGTGTCGTATGTCTGCGCGTGACGGAACCGGATGAAGCAACCGACTTACCCTCCATGCTCTGTGATCAGGGGAAGCAGGTGGAGATTTGGCCTGCGTAGATTGAAACTCCAGTTGTTGGTATGGCCATCCGTAGATTTGAAGTAGGCACGTTCTATGGAAGCCTTTCCTGATCCGAGTAAACGCAAGGATGGGCGAACGGTTCGGAACTCACGATGCTTGGGTCGGTATACCAAGCGCCGCAACGCATGTTGGCTGCAGACCCATCAGGAAATCATATCAAAAGACGGCAAAGACCTACGGAGCAACGGAAGGTCAGGGTAGTGGTCATGCACCTGTTTGACGAATACAGCGTCTTCGGCGATCGAGTGGATGCGATTAAAGATGGACTGCGACTCTTTCCTGAGTTCTGCTAGCGTATTTGCGGTGGTGTCCATGATTACTACCCTGAGTTTCACGTCCGTACTTTGCCAAAAGCATCCATAGCGTTTCAATGAAACCACGTAACGAATGAATTAAATGGAGCGTCCCTTCGCTTGGCACTTCTAAACTTACATCACTTCTTCATAGACTAAACCTTTCATTCAAGTTGTCGCTCCTTTACTTTTCTTTCTTCTCTTTTCGCCTCCTCAAGTGACCCATGGCGGTTGCTTTCCGCTCTTCTCATTCATTTTTCTCATCCCTGGCACTCGTAGTTGCCGCTTGCATTTCACCTGCACTCTCCGCGGTCCTGTCAGCATTTGCTGGCAACCAGCTCGCGCGTGTTCACGACCCGAACGTCATCTTTAACAATGATGATAATGGCACGACCATCGTGTACAGCCCCGTCACCGGCCTGGAAATTCCTCAAGGGCTGGCCACGGACGGGAGCGGCTCCGGTTTCTCGACGTCTGCAATATTGTGGATCATCTTCTCCTTCGCCGTCGGTGTCCCTCTTCTCGTCGTAGGTTTCCGTGTCTGTCGCATCACCATCGGTGCGGCCGTTGGAATGGCCGCTGCCCTCGCCTGTAAGCTTCTTCACGTTACCGTTTCATCGTTTCATCGTTACCTAACGACCACACCTGTAGCATGGGCTGTCGTCGTGAACACCCTGGACAACGTCGGCGTCTCCGATATCACGTTGACCGTATGCATTATTTTGTTATTCGCACTGGGTTTTGGTTTGGGCCTTTGCGAGATGATTCGCGTTATCGGGATCCTGGTCCTCGGTATTCTGGGAGGCCTGGCCATCGGGATCCGAATTACCTTGCTGCGAAGCGGGCTGCTTATTTCGGATCCCGATGCCTTCTTTGCAAACTGGCTTATCGTAGGCGTGTGCGGCATTGCCGGTGGCATCCTCGTGGCGTGGAGGCCGAGATTCGGCATTGTATGCTCGCCAAGCTTTTTGCTACATTTGCTTGCTGACCGACCGCTCTGCAGCTCAACGGATGTGCTTCAACTGGTTCATTTTTGTGTGGCCTCGGTTTCGACCTAGCCATCAATCAACAATCTGGCATGAGTCGTGGGCTTCGCTTCCTAATTGACAGAAATAGATATCATGCTGTGGTGCGTCTCACCTGCCTGCCTTGTCTGTTACCCTGTCGACGGCTCAATGTCACGACGTCTTGCAGGACACCGTGACAAACGGCTATTCACCACCTATGACGACCGTGATTATTCTCGCGGTGTCCCTTGGAGTAACGTATGTCCTGTCCTGTTCATGTCAGATTCGGATGAAGTGACCATACTTTTTCTCTCATAGACCCGTTTTTGCCTTTGCACAGTGGAAAATCTTTAAACGCCCTTTTAGCGGGTCCAAGTATGAAAGTTTTAGCGGGTCTCTTTGGGAGACACAAGAGGTTCCCCAGGACCAGGGACCCGTGTCCATTCCTATTCCGCAACCCATGGATACGCCAGATACGCCGACGACCGAGAAGCCCCTGAGCCCAGCATAACCCATCGAGTTAAATGTTTCTCATCATCAGACTTGGTTAGAGTCAAGTTCGTATGCACGCGGGCGGGCGAACCACCACGACGCGATTACGCGTCAAGAATGGTTCTTTCTAGAGCAAATTTAATCGCCCGACCGTGAAGTGCCGCAGTTAATGTTTTCGTGCTTTCTCATACAACATTGCACATACCTTATGGTAGATCTTGGTACATTGCTCATATCACTCATCGATTACTGGAACATATGGATTTTTGCGGTAGTGGAAAAAGAGCGGATATTGCTCAAAAATAATGGAAATAACGCGGTGTAAGCCTTTGAAATCAGCCCAATTCACATGCTAAGTCCGCCCTCGCCCGGACCTGGTCCGATTTGGAAAGGCAGGCTGGCCACAAATCATGAGGGGTTATGGACGGTCAATGTATGACATTCTGCATGGTCTTGGCTCCTCTCCATCGTACAAGTATCACCGTTTCAGATTTCCTTTGCTTCGAAAGCCCCCCCACCTATACATTCTTGCCAATACCAATACCCCCTGACCATGCCACGAAACGGTGAGAAGAAGCCAGTCGGCTTTGCGACCCATGTTACCGCTGGCGGAATCGCAGGTGCGATGGAAGCGGTACGTCCACCTGATTGCACAGCGGCGTCGGATCCTCACACGCCGTTGTCCGCCTCTCTAGCTGTGCTGCCAGCCACTCGACACCATCAAGGTGCGGATGCAGCTTTCTAGGTCGGGCAATGCACCCGGGGTACGTGCCTGCCCGTTTCTCGCCGCGGGCCACGTACTGAGGGAGAGCAGACGAAACCGCGTGGTGTGATCGCGACTGGCGTTCGGATCGTGCAGCGTGAGACGCCGCTTGCGTTGTACAAGGGGCTCGGTGCGGTCCTGTCAGGGATCGTACCCAAGATGGCGATCCGTTTCGCGAGCTTCGAGACGTACTCGAGATGGTTGGCGGATAAGACGACAGGGAAGACTAGCGTCGGGAATATTTTCCTTGGTACGTGATGGCCCTAAACACGAGGTCTGGATTATTAATTTGTTGCTTTAGCTGGTCTTGCTGCTGGTACGACAGAGGCGGTCGCGGTCGTCTGTCCCATGGAAGTGGTAAAGATCAGATTGCAGGCTCAGCAACACTCGCTGGTCGATCCGCTTGAGACACCGCGGTACCGCAATGCTGCGCATGCTGTTTACACGATCGTCCGCGAGGAAGGGGTATCGGCGCTTTATAGAGGTGTTACGCTCACCGCCCTGCGTCAGGCTACGAACCAGGGTAAGCGTTTGCTGATTGGTTGTGTGTACTTGACTGATGAGGCATGGGTCAGGTGCGAATTTTACGGCATACCAGGAGTTGAAGATGTTGGCGCAACGGTACCAGCCTGATCTGATCGAGCTTCCGTCGTACCAGCACATGATAATCGGACTGATATCGGGGGCCATGGGGCCCTTCTCTAACGCGCCTATTGATACTATCAAGACACGTGAGTGTGGCATGTGTGACACGAGGTGTAGCTCACTTGTTCTGGAAAGGACTGCAAAAAGCAACATGGGAACCGCAAGTGAGCGCGTTCGAGCGAATAGCTATCATTGCCAAGGACATGTGGCGCCAAGAAGGTGTGAGGTCTTTTTACAAGGGGATCACGCCGCGAGTACTGCGCGTTGCACCTGGTCAAGCTATCGTGTTTGCGGTGTACGAGAGGGTGAAGACGATGGTTGAGAAGATCAAGGTGTCTACTTCTGATGATCATTATACCGAGTAGTAGTAATGTGACTAGTGTGACTGTTGTGACCGATGTGCTGAGATATGAAGTTCCCACGGGCGATAAACATCGGTACACAGAGGAGGGGTACATATCTTTCTTTCATCTGGCGCGTTCAAAACTTCTGACCAGACGCGTCGCGATGGCATCTTGGAGTCCTCAGCCTGCGGGTCTGCACGAAATTCTTCAGACGATACGCGATTCAACAGATACTCAAAACAAAGTTCAGAAAGCCATCACTCATGTACGAACAACCACCCCGATCTCCTCGTGCTCACGCTCACGCCCAGTAGAAACTCAACAACTTTGCACGCGTACCAGACTACATAGCATATCTCGCACACATCCTGGCTGCATTGCCTCACGAGGAGGACCAGATTCGGACAATTGCTGGCTATCTTCTCAAGAACAACGCCTACCTGATCCTCAAGGCTTCCCCAGCCGTCGCAGAGTATGCAAAAGCTGCAGTTCTCTCTGCTTTCAATGATCCTTCATCCTTGGTTCGCACCGCAGCTGGTCAGGATATCGTCTCCTTTCTAGGGGTCCTCGAACCCAGAAATTGGCCTGATTGTCTCGAGCAACTCGTTGCCTTGCTCGATGATCCGACCCATCAAGAAGTGAGTACTCATTTGCTGTATCGTTGCTTGCGCGCCAAGTACCTTGTTCGGGAAAAGTATAATGACCGGCAATTTGAATGTATCCTCTGCTACGAGTGCCGTTATGCCTCGTAGCAACGTTCCGGCTGCGAATCACTTCCGCTGTTGTCGCAGTGCCTCTGACTCGGCCAACATCTTTCTACTCCCCCGTTGACAATCACGTACTGAATATCGATCTTAGGCTGCTTTCAGTGTCTTCGAAAAAGCTTGCGAAGATTTCCCGCGGAAATTAGACATCGAGATCAATGGAACCCGCCCTCTTGACTTCATGATTCCAAAGTTCCTCATGCTGTCAGAGCATCCCTCACCTAAAATGCGTTCCCACGCCGTCGCTTGCTTGTCTTACTTCGTCCCGATCAACTCGCAGTCGCTTTTCACCCACATCGATACATTCATCGCATGCTTATTCAAGCGCGCATCAGACGATGACCCTTCAGTCCGTCGCCATGTCTGCCAAGCTCTCGTACTACTCCTTGCAGCTCGGCCCGAGAAGCTCATGCCGGAGATGGCCAACGTCGCCGAGTACATGTTGTACTCGACAAAGGACAAAAACGAGACAGTCGCTTTGGAGGCTTGTGAATTCTGGCTGACCTTTGCCGAAGACCCTGATCTCGCACCGTTCTTGCATCCTTTGCTTGGCCGCGTGGCTCCAGTTCTCCTTGATTGCATGATATATGGCGAAGACGATCTACTCTGGCTCGAGGGGGACACGGAAGATACTAATGTTCCTGACAAGGAGACCGACATAAAGCCCCGTCATTACGGTGGTAAATCCCATGGGCTGGAGCGTGAGGGGCAAGAGTCTACCGACGATTCGGCCAAGCGTGCCACTGGCGTGTACGGCCAGGAAACGATAGATGATGATGAGGACGACTATGACCTGGACGACGAAGACTTTGCCGACGAAATGTCTACAGAGTGGAATCTCCGAAAGTGCGCTGCCGCTGCTTTGGATGTGCTAGCTGTCAGGTTCGGTGCAGACCTGATGAACGTCCTCCTCGCCCCTCTGAAGGATAAATTATGGAGCACGGAATGGCTACAAAGGGAAAGTGCGATATTAGCGTTGGGTGCCATGGCCGAAGGTAAGCTTGACTGTACGTTTTTGGGCAGTTCAATGCTCACGTGATGATCAGGCTGTATCGATTTCATCGAGGAGCACTTGAAAGTCTTGATTCCCTACTTGCTCAACACACTCAATGATCCCAAGGTGCGTTGCGCATACCTTTACACGATTTGTCTCTGATGTTCAGTCTCTGTAGCCCCTTGTTCGTTCAATCACTTGTTGGACTTTGGGTCGCTATGCAAGTTGGTGCACACAACCCATATCAGAAGATCACAAGAATCGGTACTTCATCCCCACGATGGAAGGTGTACGTGATAGCCACACAGACTGTGTTTATTTGCTCATGCCCTGACCAGCTTCTTCGTATGGTTTTGGACGACAACAAACGGGTACAAGAGGCTGGTTGCAGCGCATTTGCGACGCTCGAGGAGGATGCTGGCGTGGAACTTTGCCCTTACCTTGACCCAGTCCTGCGTAACCTGGTCTTCGCGTTCCAGAAGTACCAGCACAAGAACATGCTCATTTTGTATGACGCGATCGGCACCCTCGCCGACGCTGTGGGCCGTGCATTGTCAAACCCCCAATATGTTGAAATTTTGATGCCCCCGCTCACTGGACGATGGAATAAGCTACAGGACGACGATGAAGACCTTATCCCCTTGCTCGAGGTAAGGTACCACGATCTGAAGTGGATGATACTCAACCGCCCTGCAGTGTCTTTCGTCTGTTGCAATTGCTATGGGCTCTGGCTTCACGCCTTATGCACCTCTCGTTTTCCAGCGATGTGTCAATCTCGTTCATCAATCGCTCCTTCGATACCAAGCTTACCAGCAAAATCCGGAATTGGATGAGCCTGACAAGTCTTTCCTCGTCGTATCGTTAGATCTCTTGTCAGGGCTAGCACAGGGTTTGGGTACTACTCTGGAGGCCATCATCTCTCACACACAACCCAACCTTCTTACGTTGCTTACTGTGTGTCTGAAACATCCGCAAGCACCCGTCCGCCAGTCGGCCTATGCACTTGTTGGAGATCTGGCGATGGGATGCTTCAGCCTCTTGCGACCACACCTTCCTGCAATCATGTCAGAGCTCATTCAACAGCTCGATCCTGAGCCCAAGGTGGAGTTTGTCAGCGCTTGCAACAATGCTGCGTGGTCTGTTGGTGAAGTCGCGCTGCGTTATGGACGAGGTGAGATCTTTAGAGCGTTGTCTTCATATCCAATATCAATTTCCCGATTCTGCAGACGATCCCGAGTTCCAACAATGGGTTAACCCCTTGATCGCACGTCTGATTCCTATTCTCCTGCACCCCAAAGCACCCCGCAGCCTCCACGAAAATGCTGCTGTGTCGATCGGCAGGATCGGTCTCATGCATCCGGTGCTCGTTGCACCTCATCTGCCCGAGTTTGCTCAGGCATGGTGCCAAGCTTTGTATGAGATCCGGGACAACGAAGAAAAGGACTCTGCTTTCCGTGGGCTCTGCACCCTCGTGCAGACGAACCCTGCTGGGATTGCCAAGGTCTGTCTAACTACATTGTCGTGCTCGTGTACAAGGGTTGATCGTTCCGTCTTCTTGCAGAGCTTGTTGTGGTTCTGTAATGCCATCGTCCGATGGAACAATCCCTCTCCAGAGCTCAACGCCATGTTCCAACAACTTCTGACTGGGTTCCGGAACCATGACGTTGCTGGCTGGCAGGCTCAAGTGGCTTCCTTTCCGCAAGCCATCCAAGACCGACTGGCGACGCGGTACGGGGTGTGAATCGGGTCAACTTCCCCAAATTGCATTGATAACATCTTCACGATCTCATCTACGACCCACGTACCAGTGTAATCCTATAACCCAACCAATCCCTGTAGTCCGCGTCCGCCCCTTCCTGTCTGTTCATCCCAGTTTTCTACTATTTGTGCCGACCATCGATTGGATCTGTCGTCTGCCCTCCTTTTTCCTTTTTTTTCACTTGGTAGTTAGTAGCAGTAGCATTTCTCGACCTTTTATTCCTGTTCGTGCGTTGTCTCTCCTCATCTGTAGTTACAAGTAATCTGTTTGTCGTAGTTACCACTCGGTCCGCCGAACCATTTTTCGTCTGCTGGTTCGAAACGTACGTACGTATCATACCTCCCCCCCTCCTGCAGTTCCAGTCGATGTGTCATCTTATATCTCGTATTCGCTCGTTTCCGATACGCCGTCTCTCCATTCCGTTCATTCTTAGCCCTTCTTACTTACTTACGTAGTGCTCCACTTTCCCCTCCTTTTTCTCGCGCCATCAAACACGCACAATTTGTAGTAGATAGCAGTAGATACAATTTCCCGAGCAACGCACCGACACTTGGATATATGATATCATTTCTCGCGCGCGTCCCACAGAATAACCACAATGGGGGTTTTTCATTATAACGACGTTTACGTGCCGAAACCCTATGTAGGTTAAACGATATATGATCCGATCCCAAGCGTCAGTACACGCGTCCCTTAGAGAGAGAGAGAGAGGAGTGGAAAAGAGAAGAGAAGCGGCAACGGAAATAGGAGGAAATATATATTTTTAAAGGAACAGCATGTCAACCCGTTCTAAAACCGCCTCCGCGACCCGTACGACCGTCGATCCCCAAAGAGTGTGTCCATACCCAGCCCGCCGCCGCCGCCCGAGACGTTGAAACCCCCACCATATCGACTGCGGCGCGCGTATGCGTTGTAGCCGAACACGCAACCCACACACACGCCCACGAACAACGCCAGCTTCAAAAAGAAGCCGAGCCAGGACGAACCTGACGGTTGCGTGCCCGGACGACGTCTCCCAAAGAGGTTGTTGGTCGCGAGTTTGTCGAGCGGGGCGTCTGAGGAGGACAGGATGGCCGAGTGGGTCGTGATCGAGATCACGCTGTGTGGATGTGATGAGTACGTGATCGCCAAAGAAAAAAAAAAGATGCTTACTCGTGCGCGTCGTATACTTGGCCTGTCAGTGCGGACAAGCCAATAAAGGGCATCTCGGGCAGACTTATGCCGTCGACGCGGAAACAGTCGGTCCAATCGTCCCCTGTGACGCATCAATTCACATGTGCTCGACAAAAAAAAAGGGGTACGTACAGGCCTTGAAGTGCGTTTTGACCTAGAGCGGAGTGCAAGTTGGATCAGCCTCGTGCAATCGAGATAGGGGGCGACTTACGTCGATATAAGTGTCCTTGACGTATGTGATCTTTATCTTGGTGACGGCGTTGGAGCGTCGGAGCATCGCCTGTACACGTATATGCATCGGCTATCGAAGAAAAAGGACGAGATAGAACACGCACCGAGCACGACCCAATACTGTTCGCATCACCATCGTGCTCGTGATCATATGCCGTCTTTCCGTCGCCAAGCATGGCCACGACGCGAGGGAACCCAAATGGATGTCGTGAATTGGCATAACTGGCATTGCCGGGGGGGTCAGCAGTCTTTCTTACGAAGAGTAGAGAACTACTGACGTGTCAATGAAAATACCCAAGCCTTCAAAGTTGTCTGCAAATGTGCAAGATGACGTGAGCGAGAGATGTCGTCACGACACAAGACGAGAACGAACCCTTGTGTCCAAACACGGGGCCGGGTTCCGCGCGATCACCCGTGAGCCAAATCGCCATTCCATCGCCATACAAATGGGTCGAATCACCGGAAATCTGCGCGCGAGGATAACAAACGATGGGTTAATACGGAGCGCCGACCGGGAGCAGTGACACGCGAACCCTGAATTCGATCTCGATAACAAAGTTATTCGAGGTCAGCGGGTATCGGGACCAGAGCCATCCCTACGGCGTTCCGTCATTTCTACCCTCCCTAGACGTGACGGAGTGCGTACCATTTGGGACGGGACGGCTCGGGTGAGACGGATGTGTTTGTTGGTGTTCTACCGGCGCCCATCATCGTCAGCTCCTACGTTCGAAAAGCCAGTTCTGACGTGACCTACGATGTAAGTATCTGCACCAAAGTCCCACCATCTGTTGAGGCGCAGAAAAAGAGGTTATGACGAGTCGTCACCAGAAGCTTTTCCACGTACCGGTTTTGCAGGTCTTCGTCAATGTATGGGGGATGTATCGAGTGCGTGCGTAGTTGTACGGTCTGCCAAAGGGTACATGAGCGACGGACGTTGGACACACAGAGAACCCGACTCACCCGCTCGATGGTCCTGTTCGCTACCTTTGTGTCCGCAGCGCCATACACACAACGAAGGAGAGAGAGAACAAGTGCGAGATAGAGCGACCGGGCTGCCAGAAACATGACAAGCTTCAGGTCTTTCTTTTTTGCAAGTCGTAAAGTATCGCGGGACCTTGGCCCGATGGTGTGTCAGTACTTCAGTCCAGGTCAAGTTTCCCACAGTCCATGTATATATCGTGTAGAGTAAAAAAAGTCGGACATGTTGTATGTACCAAACTACATTCATGCCGGCAACTCAAACTTTTGTCCTTGCAATACTCTAAGAGACACGTCATGAGTGACAGAACCATAAAGGGGTAGGAAAGACGCACTTTGTGAAGTAGACGTAAAAGAAGTCGACGTACAACCCCGTCTGCACCAGTCCAGCTACGACAGCGATGGGATCTACCACGTCTTCCGTAAAGTATCTGTGCAACGCGTGTTCAGCACGACTTGCGCGCGTGTCTGCAGCTCTCGCGTACCTATATATCCAGTTGGGAATGTACAGAGCCCTGTATATGCCCAGCGCGGCAAGATAGTGCGTCGTGATCGTCTCCGCCTCGCCTGTCCGCTGCAACATGAACAACTGCGGGAAAATCGCGACCGCTTCGAGATATATGGAAAAGGTCCACAAAATCTCCGTCACGGAAAAGCGGTAATTGAATATGAGAGAGAGCACGAAGCAGGGTCCAAGCAGGTACTCGATCTTGAACGTGTCGATGGACGGGTCGTGGGTGGGCCTAAAACGCGGTGAGTTTCAGCGTGTGCGGCCAAGGGTGGATGGCATGACTGACCGGAAGCGGAACTTCATGAGATAGAGGATGTAACAGCTACTAGCGATGAAGAAGACCTTCATGACGAAATTGTAGAGCGAGATCCAGTGGTAAAAGAGGTCGATGTAGCGCGTGAGGAAGACGAGCACGTAAAGTGCCTGAGTCTTGAACGAAATGCCTGGAACAGCCATATGTCACTGCCCCGTCTCCGCGCGCACGCGGACAAGAAAAAAAAACATACCTCGGCATGATCTGCTGTTGTGTATCTTGTGCACAATGATGAATATGGAGGCCAAGTGGGCCAAGTCCCCTGTTCAGTGCGAGGGTGAGCAGGCGAGTGGGCGACGAAGTGTGACTACTGACCTAACAAGCGGAAAAGATTCATACCCATGCGGCGTTGCAGCGAGCGTGATTGTGTTAACGAAAGACGTGTCCATTCAAAGAGTAGAAACAGATCAAGTAATTCATTCCCACGCTCTCTCATCCTTCTCCAAGGTGAGTACCAACCCCCTTGTCGTCTGCGACGATGTCCTAGTAAAAGGGTCGACCCCCGCCGAGCCCACGTCGCCCACGAACCCATTCAAAGCGTCGGCTGCCCAATGCACAGTCGAGATCACACTGTCGCGTTGTCAAGGCCAGACCGACATACAACGACTCTCAATTGACTGGCGCGGCTCCGAGCACAAGAGCCCGTCAGCAAAGGCAGAGTCATCATTTCCATGCGTTCACTAGCCGAGCTTGCGCAGACGAGACACTTTCTGCCGCGAGTGGTCACTAGACGTGGTTTCCGTAACGAACGCGACAATGCGTTGTGACGGCGCACGCCAAAAAGCGTCCACGCACGAGAACTCTGCGTTTCGGGGCGTGTGGTTGCGTGCGTATACATGCAGGAGCGTGGGTGGCGTCGGCGAGGATATGAGATCACACTGGCTGCTTGCAGCTCTGAGCTTCTTTCATATATTTTCTTCCTACTTACATGCGATACTGACTTGTTTGGCAGATGTACAGTGCCATTTTGCAACTCGTATGCTGGACATACCTTCCAGACTTTGCGACTCGCCAGGTTCTCTCTGTGATCTACCAGATTTGGCAAAAGACACCTCCACCCCAACGATCGCCTGGTTATATCCGCCAGTACCGATATGTGTATGCTGCTGTTGTACTGTGCTATCTCACATACAACTTTGTTGATGCTTCGAGCGGACTTGGAAAGAACTTTTATGAGCTTCTTGGAGTCAGTCCACGGTCGGACGAGGGTGCACTCAAGGCTGCATTTAGAGCATTCGCGAGGAAGAACCATCCTGATCGAATAGGGCCAGAAGGAGAAGCAGTGTTTATCAAAGTGCGGGATGCATTCGAAGTACTCAAGGACCCGGTTGTTCGGTTTGCGTACGACAGGTGAGTGTGGTGTGCGCGTGTTGTGGTGCGAGCTGAAAGATATTTCAAGGTTCGGTCCGGACGTACTGGGTTGGCGAGAGTGTGTGACGATGAAGGAGTACCTGAGACGGGGACTCTTGAATTCGTTGCCACGACATATCATCACAGCCGTTGCACTTTTTTTGTTCTCTATGGTGGGCAAGCAGAGCCCGGTTGCAGTTGTGTGTATCTGTTGCCCATTACAAGATCGATCTGATAGTGGAATACAGTGGCGGTATCTGTTGTTCATAGGGATGTTTGCGATTGAGATGTACCTGATCGTTTCACCCTCGCCGACAGGGCCGAGAGGCTCTGGGTTCGTCGACGAGGCACCGATGCCGTGGATGCCATTGGAGAGCGTGTTCCCACAGCGTGTAGTGTATCAGCACGTTGAGCTTTTGCACCAGGTGTTCATGTTCCTGTCGGTCGCGGTGTCGCGGGTGGCCCCGGTGTTGTTCGCAGAGATGATGGAGGCGGATGCAGAGGTGGAGGCTGGAGCAGTGAGAGCGATGGCAGGGAGGGTGGGAGAACTGGCCAAGGGAATCGAGAGAGAAGGTGAGTGTATGCGTCGAGGGGGGGTGAGTGTATGCGCTGACCGAGTGCAGTATTCGGGATGCTCAAAGGGGAAATGGACACGATAGGAGTGGACGTATTTGGGGTGGAAGTGTTGATGAGGGAGATGGAAGAGTTGATAGTGGAAAACCAATTGAAGAAGGAGATGGGTCCGATTGGAAATGCTTGGGCGAGGGCAGTCGCTAACGTTGATCGATCCCGTGCACGTTCCATGTCTTTGTAAGCAAATGCGGATCCCATGCGGAAGGCGCGTGACGTCTTATCGAGATCTTCTTTAGTGTATATTATGTCACAAAGAAATCCTTTCTCTCTCTCTTGCTTACAGTCATGTCAGAGCCAGGTCCTTCTCGTCACAGACAACAAAGACTCTCAAGAGAGGCTGTTTCTTACCTCAACAGTACACTACTTCACTCCTATCAAGTCTTTGATTTGGCTCATCTCCTAATAGACTATGCTAGTATGATCAATGCCTACCCACAAGGGTCAGAAAAACAGGCCATTCTCGCCGCCATCCGTGCCATCCCAGGCAACGATTCCTACACCATCGAAAAACTCAACAGCTGGTTTGCACGCCATCGCCATCCCACAGCTGCGCGACGTCAATCTTCCGCTGCACGTGCTTTGGTCGACGAAGAGACTATTCGTGAGTTCCGACCGCCCCACATATGACGTTACGCGCCACTCACCCGCGCCAGTCTTTCCCAAGCTAAGCCCAATACACCTCCAACAGCTTCGCGGGCTATATAAGAAACGGACGGACCCTGGGGAAAACATCATTACGTTTTGGGCTGAACGGATCAAAGCTGACAGGCCCGAAGTAGTTGCCTGGATCAAGTATCAGCAGGAAACAGCAAAAGACAGCGATCATCGCCAGGTGACCCCAGATTCACCAGACATACCGCTGCAGCAGCTCGTAGATGGCAGCGAAGGATGCGCTTCACCTACCGTACCAACCCACCCGCGCACCCACCTGCCGACGCCGGCAAAGTCTCAGTCCCCTTCAGAATCACCGCATCAGCGCATGCCATCATTGCCCCCGATTGCCGTCAAGTTCGAGGAGCCTCGACAGTGTTTGTCCCCCGTCTCTTCATTGGCCACTCCCATCTCCGCCCATCCCTTCCCTCCGCCTTTTTATCCACCGTTCCGCGTGGGGGCACCACTTTCGCGAAATTTGAACCAGTCGTTTGCAGCATCGGTCAGAGAAAGTCTATGGCACAACTCTGCCCCTACCAACTCCCCGCCCCCCAAGACCCCTGACGAATTCACAGCCAAGTTTGATTCGTTTGAAAAAATGATTGATGCCTTTATGGAAAAGCATACGAGCGGCCAGCTCGCCCGGCTGGGTTGGGATCCAAGTCAGTCCCCAACCTATTCTTTATCGGTCCCATCTGACATATGCCAGGTATCTCCAGCGCCGGATCGTGATTGGTGTAGTAGTGTAGACTTGTATAATCAAAATGTAACAAGGTTGCCATCGTCTGTCGCAAGTCGGAAGAAGCCGATGTGTTACAATGAGTTAATATGACCCTTCGATACCTCCTTTGTCCCGCTCCTTCACCATGTCCGGAGAAACGACGCTAGTCGTACCCCATCAAGTACCAGACCTACAGAAAGTCCAAGAGACTACCCTTCCCGCACCCCTTCGAGGTCTCTCAGACTATCACAGGGGCTCAATATCGTCTCTGACAACGCAAGACAGTGATGAGTCTCTTACCCCACTCCCCAGAGTGACCTCTCGCCCGCGAGCGAGCTACAAGCTCTCCGATTTCATCATACAAAGGACCCTGGGCACCGGAAGCTTTGGGCGAGTGCATTTGGGTGCGCGTCGCCCTTTTGCTTTTCGTTGGTGCTCTTTTCTCACACTTGCGTGCAGTGCGGAGCAAGCATAACCTCCGCTTTTACGCCATCAAGGTGTTGAGCAAAGACAAGATCGTCAAGACCAAGCAGGTCGAACATACCAACAATGAAAAGACGATCTTGGAGGGCATTCAGCATCCTTTCATCGTCAATCTCTGGGGAGCCTTTCAAGACGACTCCAATCTGTACATGGTCATGGACTACGTGCCTGGTGGTGAACTGTTTACGCTTCTGAGGAGGTCCAACGTCGGTGTTTCTTCGTCTTCTTTTTCTCGCCCGTTGACGTGCTTCGTCAGAGGTTCCCTGATCCAGTCGCGAAATTCTATGCGGCAGAGGTCGCTCTCGCGCTCAATCACCTACATACCCTCGATATCATATACCGCGACCTCAAACCCGAAAACATTCTGCTCAACCACGATGGTCACATCAAAATAGCCGATTTCGGCTTTTCGAAACGGTGTTCGTACGTGACTTGGACGCTGTGTGGAACGCCCGACTACCTTGCACCCGAAGTGTGTTCCCTCATGGTATCGTCGGTCGCTTGCTAATTCGAATCTCAGATTGTTGGACAACAAAGATACAACAAGAGTGTGGACTGGTATGCCCTCGGCGTGCTCATTTTCGAAATGCTGTCCGGTCTTCCTCCGTATCACCATCCGGACCAGAACACGGTGTCATTGTATGAGAAGATCTCGCGTGGGCCGACGTTTATACGGTGGCCGCCTTTCCAGGCCAACGCGACCGACCTGATTCTGAAGCTGATGGAGGGCGATCCCTCACGGCGGTATGGCAACTTGAAGCACGGTGCTGGGGACGTGTTTGCACACCCCTGGTTTGCCGAGGTGGACTGGGTCAAGCTGCGGAACAGAGAAATTTCTGCACCGTACTTGCCCAAGATCAGCGGGGATGGGGATGCGAGCGCGTGAGTTTCAAACCTGGCGTGTCTTCGGTTGTTCATGTCTTTTTGTAGATTCGAGATATACCCAGAAGACAATGCGACGTCCTTGTATGGTCGACCTGCAGCAGATCCGTGGAAGAGCAGTTTCCCTAGTTTTGAATATACCGCTGTAACTACATAGTACACTTCTTTTGATATACCCGTAGTTGTTTGTCCTGTACAAACAGGGAACATCATGTCGCAAAAATATGGGCGAGGGAGACAACGCCGATTCACGACGACGCTCAACTCATCCAGACTCGACATCTCTTCTCTCTCTCGAACTTCCATCACCATAAATACACCACCTCGTCTTCAAATCTCTCAAAACCGTCACGGATCTGCAGAGATCGCCTTTTTTTCTCTCCCTCGGCTGCGCATCGGGAGGTCCTACAGAAAATGGCCAAGAAACACGCAAAATCAGCACGCCGCGAGGCCAAGACAGGCGACGTCAACGTGTCCGAGGACGACGTCGCCCGCGAGCGTGCGCGGATGCTCGTCGAGAGGCAGGCAGAGCTGGATGGCCTGTTGGACAGGCATGACGACATGGTGCGTGTCTCTGTCTTCTTTTTTGCGTCCTTGCCTGTCAGAATTCAACTTTTTTGGGGGGTGGACAGGTCCGCGAGGCCTTTCATCTCGAACAGTTTGTGACGTTGCTCGAGTACGATCCCAAGGTATGTCTGGTCCCCCCCCTTTTTTAAAAATTTTTCTGCTCACGCGCGTGTACGGGCAGGTTGCGAAGCTGGACGACTCAGTGGTATTCCAAGAGGTAGGTCATGTCGACGGGTCGTGCTTGGTGGTCGGCTTAACGGGCGCGGATTTAGTACAAATCCAACTACGACCTTCTCGAACGTGCCGCTACCGCCGCGGGCCCTTCGCGGGCCACACGCCGCGCTCACACCCAGCGTGTTCTCAACCTCAAGTCCGTCACGAACGACGGCTCCATTCCCTCCGTGCGCCGCCCGTTACCACTGTCCGAATCACAGATGGCCTCCGCCGCGCTGTCGTCAAAGGCGAAAGGAAAACAAAAGGCGGTCGATACACTCATGGACGACGCGAACGTGAGCATATCCGCGCCGAACGGAACGGCCAAAGTTCGTCCTCGGCCACGCGTCCTCGAGCTGACTCAGTCCGAACCTGGCGAACCAGAGCCACCGCCTTCTCGAACGCTCAAGCGCACGAACACCGCGGTCATGTCACCGCCATCATCTCCTGTCCTAAAAAAGAAGCGCAAGTCGGTGTTGGGCCTGGTCGAGAGCGCGAGCGGCGTCTTGCATCCCCGTCGCTCGGAGCGTCTAGAGGGTCCTAGTAAACCCCCCGAATTACGTCTCCCCGCGCATCCTTCTATGACACGCGTTCCTGACGATTCGCCGTCGTTGTATCGCGCATGTTCCATCAGGCGCGTTCGACTCATTGTCCGACGGCCACCCCCGAGCTTCTCGAACCCGCGCCAAAAGCCGCCGCCACCCAAATTTGCGTCGAACTTGACCAATTTTTTGTCATCATACACGATGCCGGGCGAACAAGAAGAGACCGTCGAGGCGCTCGAGGCGCTCGCGCAAAAGGAGGCGGCCTTGAGAGAAAAGATTGATCGGCTGCACAGACAGGGGCGGTTCGTGCCGTTTCTGTATGGCGACTCGTTCAAGACCTCGGCGCAGGGGAAGGTGGTGCCCGCGCCCGTATTGGCTATTACGGCAAACCTGAATGCGCGGGATCCGATGCGGTCAAAGGATGCATGGGAGAATATCGTCGAGACGATCGTCCATCGGGGTCGACATGGTGGTGGGGCAAGTGGTTTGCTTGTCCGAGGGCGGCAGGTAGCGGGGCAGGTGGCGAATCGGATACAGGTGTATTGGGATCAGTCGGCGGTGAGGGAGGACAAGGCGAAGGCGCAGGAGGAGAAGCGGTTGAAGGCGTTGGCCAAGGCGACCGTCAAAATGGTGGTTGCAGAGTGGAAGAAGGCTGTCTTTGTGCGTGTCATTTGATGTTCGATCAGGTGGCCTCGTTGACGACGGTTTGATTTTCGGCAGTATGTGCGAGATCAAGAACGGCAACGGGCAGACGCAGAGGAGATGCGTCGAGGTCACGAGCATCTCGATGCTATTTTGGACCAGTCAGGGCAGATATTGGAGACGCAGCAGTTTGATCTTACCAAGGGCGAGCTGTCGCGGTCGAGGAGTCGTTCGACCAGTATTTCAGCGTCGGATTGGGACCACGAGTCTGTCGGGACGAGTCTGTGCGATGAAGAGCACGATGGCGACGGCGACGGAGAGGAGGGGTCTGGCGTGGAGAGTGCGGAGGAATTTGGTGGTCTTGGGATGATCGAGGACCTCGATCCTGATGCTGGTGAGCATGAGGGCGATGGAGGGCAGCACGGGAGCGACGAGGAGAGCAATGGCGAAGACGATGCCGAGGACGACGAGGACGACGACGAAGAGGCGACGCATGCGCTACTAGGACCAGTCCGTCAGCAAGAGGATGCTGTACACGCACCTACGCCGTCTCATCCCGTGGACGCAGACGCAGACGTGGAGATGGAACCGGGAACGCGCTCCCCTTCCGAGTCGAGCGTCGCCAAGACGCCGGTGATGATGGAGGACACGGTGGCTTCGCCGAGTGTGCCGTCGGACATGGACTCGATCGCGCGTACGCCGACCTTGGGGGATACACGATCTCCGGCGCTGGAGAGCTTTTATGATTATCCGATGCGAGACGAACCGTCGCCTGCGTCGAGCGTCGTTGAGCATGATCCTGTCAAGGATGTTGCTAACGGACCGTTGGTCAATGGTGGTACTGCGGAATTGGAGGAGGTGGAGGAGAAGGTTGACGTGGTTGACGGCAAGGATGATCAGGCCCAGAACGATGAGGCGTCCGAGAAAGCGCAGCCAGCAGATGCGGAGGAAAGCGTGCAGGTTGAAGGGGAGGTAGACCTGCCGATGGAGGACATCGAGGATGATGCGTTTGCGCGCATCCCAGAGTATCTGAAACAGTTTGCTGTCGCGCCGGTCGACTGGTCTCCCGAGGACAAGATCAACCCGCCGTTGCTATTGCGTGGGGTGCTTCGTCCGTACCAGCAGAGTGGGTTGGAGTGGCTCGCGTCGTTGCATTGCAATAATCTGAATGGCATCTTGGCGGACGAGATGGGACTGGGGTACGTTTTGATGTCGATGGGCGGTGGATTGTGGTATTGACGATGTTTTGTTTTGTGGAACAGGAAAACGATTCAGACGATTGCATTGCTTGCACATCTGGCTTGTGACCGGGGGATATGGGGACCGCATCTCATCGTACGTTCTTTTTTTTTGATCCTGGGGGAACGTGTCATCTGACGCTCACATAGATCGTTCCGACGAGCGTGTTGCTGAATTGGGAGATGGAGTTCAAAAAGTTTCTCCCCGGTTTCAAGATCCTGAGCTATCACGGCAGCACCAAGCGTCGGAAGGAGCTGCGGCAGGGATGGTATAACAAGCACCACTTCAACGTGTGCATCACCTCGTACACGCTCGCGAGCCGGGACGCACACATCTTCAAGCGCAAGTTGTGGTACTACATGATCCTGGACGAGGCGCACATGATCAAAAACTTTAGGTCTCAACGATGGAACATCTTGCTCATGTTTCGTTCCTTTCGGCGGTTGCTTCTCACGGGGACGCCTTTGCAAAATAACTTGACCGAGTTGTGGGCGCTCTTACAGTTCTTGATGTCTGGCACCAACTTTGCGAACCTCAAAGAGTTTGGAGAGTGGTTTTCGAGTGCGTTCTTTGTCGAGTTTCTCTAATATCTTGTGGATGTTGACTGTCGTTCAGACCCGTTGGAGAAAGCGATCGAGATGGGCACCATGTTGGACGACGAAAACCTGCAACGGGTGTCGAAACTGCATACCGTGCTACGACCGTACCTCCTCCGCCGACTCAAACGGGACGTCGAAAAAGAGCTTCCCAGCAAGTACGAGCATCTCGTTCCTTGCCCGCTCTCCAAGAGGCAGCGATTCTTGTACGACGAGTTCATGTTGCGTGCACACACTCGCGAAGCACTTGCGTCGGGGGTATACCAAAAGATCGCCAACGTGTTGATGCAGCTTCGCAAGGTGTGCAACCATCCCGACTTGTTCGAGGTCCGACCTATCGTCACGTCGTTTGCCACGTCGCGCTCTGCGATAGCCGATTTCGAGATCAAGGAGCTGCTCGTCCGTCGGGAGTTGCTAAGGGTAGAAGACGAGCGAGTCAACCTTGACTTGTTTGGGTTGCGATTCGTCGACCAGCAAGACGTCCCACTCATATCTGCGTTGGAGACGCGTCGATTGGACGCTACGCATCGACTGCCTCTTATATCCGAGATGCCGGGGGAGCCTCCGCCAAAGGATTTGCGGACGATTGCGGGGTATCGTGCGTGGCGAAGTTGGCAGGAGCGCGGGCAAAAGGTTGCTCGGTGGGCGCAGATTGGGTATGTCAACGGTCTACGGTGCGGCCGAACTCCGCCTGTATATGGACAAGAGCTGCTGAGGACCGTCCGAGGGTGTCGCCGTCCACTCTTGCCGCTGTCGGCTGTCGACTTGCGGACTGCACATTTGGACACGGTGACCACTGCAAACGCCATGGTGAAGTCTTACGAAGAGCGTGCGGAGTCGGTGTCGGGCATCGTCGACCGATTTACCTTTGTTACCCCTGCTGTCGTTGCGCGGGATCTTCCCCGTCTGGCGCTGACTGGATGCGAAGAGGCGATCATGTCTTGTCCGCCCACGTTCGACGACGTCCTACACCGTACCAGCGTCAAACTTCAGATCGCGTTTCCCGACCCGTCGTTGTTGCAATACGACTGTGGCAAGCTGCAGGAGCTGAGTCGTTTACTGCGACAGAGGAAAGCGGGTGGCCATCGGATCTTGATTTTCACGCAGATGACGCGCGTGTTGGACATTCTCGAGATCTTTCTCAATTTCCATGGGTATCTCTATCTCCGGCTGGACGGTGCGACCAAGATCGAGGACAGGCAGTACATCACGGAGAGGTTTAACGCGGATGCGAGGATCTTTTGTTTCATCTCGTCTTCGAGATCTGGGGGTGTCGGTATCAAGTGCGTCTTTTTTTTTTCTGTTTCATGTCGTATAGAGGGGACTGATTGGGTCTATAGTTTGACTGGTGCGGATACGGTCATATTTTATGACAGCGATTTCAATCCTCAGATGGATCGACAGTGTGAGGACCGGTGAGTTTTCCTTTTGTGGGTGCCGATGTAGGACATCTCTGACCCTTGTTCGTAGTGCCCACCGAATCGGACAGATCCGCGACGTACACATTTACCGATTCATATCCTCACACACGGTAGAGGAAGCGATGCTCATGAAGGCAAACCAAAAGCGATCGTTGGACGACATCGTCATCCAAAAGGGCGAGTTCGACTGGCGGTCGTTGTTCGAGGACGATGGGGCGTTGACGAAGGCGCTCGGGGAGTGTGAGGATACCGAGGACGCGCAGGCTGCTGCGCTGGCGGCGAGAGAGGAAGACGTGCTTGAGGGTGCTGATGAAGCCGACTTTGGTGGGGAGGAGGTGACGACGGAGGTGCGCGGGGAGACGGAAGGCGATGTGGAGGGCGAGGAGGGCGAGCGCCTGCGCGAGCACGAGCACGAGCACGAACATGAGCACGAGCATGAACATGAACATGTCGGGGAGGAGGGTGAGCTCGGAGGGGGTGTGTCGGATTATATGATCCGTCTCGTGTGGGCTGACTGGGATTTCTTCCGAGATTGGCGGTTGTAGCTGTGTTTTTTCTTTCTTTTCGTTCTTTTTTACAGTAATTTTATATCGTCTTGATTCTACGTTGGCGCGTCGTATTCGAATGTTTTCTTGGGTCTCCATCATACTGTGTTTTCCTTGCCTAGCTCAGTTCGACTCGACTCTACTAGATCGTTGTTATCTTCCGAGTTGCTAATCATCACCACTTGCATGCGACGAATCGTTGATCACACCACACTCGAGCTGTGAGAGCGCTCTCTGTAAAGTTTGACATGCCCCGAAACAAAGAAGAAAAACGAAAAACGAAACTCCAGTTTCTGGTACACAGGAAGTTGGGCTTCG
>JBBPOJ010000546.1:0-24585 GCA_038091395.1 Leccinum rimulosum
TGAGAAGGAGAAGAGCCAACGACTCGAGACACGCACAGATCAACGCTATCAGACACAATTATTTGCAGGATGGCAGTTAGCATGCCCTCTTGTGCACCGATCTGCAAAGAATGGGCGAGATCTGGGTTGTCGTCGACGCGCAAAGGTAGTGTCGACACACCTTGCGTATCTGTAACTCGCCCGGATCAAAGTGGTGCGAATGTCGACGATGATACCAGCAGTCTCGCACAAGATGGTCTCGCTGCCGTACGTGATGCTCTCGTTGATACCCCAGTAGCACGAGGCAGGCGCGGTTGTGGTCAGGGGACTGAAACAACCCGATTAGATGTGATTCAATGATTCAAGCTAAAAGAGACTGACGTGTAGGTGAGAGTGCCAGTGTACTTGGTGGTGTCAACGCCACCGAAAGTGAGTTCACCGTTGATGCCAACCTCGGAGGTGGTGGGTGCAAAGTCGGAGACGCCGACCACCTCTTCGGAGATGACATCCTGGGTGTAAAGGTTTCGAGTGACGGTGGGGATTTCCGTGTAGGGCTCGTTGGTCAAAGTACCCTCAGTGAGGATTTCAGGCCGATACTAGAAGGTGATGAGTGACTTTGCTGGACACAACAAAGTTTCTCTTACCCAACGATGCCATCGACGCCCGTGAACCCGGTCAAAGTGCTTGCGACACCGATAGATTGCTTGGTGATAGTAAGGCCAGAACCGACTTCGACGGTGTCCGTCCATTCCTCTCCTACGAAACACAATCAGTTCTCAGTTGTAACCGAGAACGAGCCGAAGCCGTACGAGACCGACTAGAGTGAAATGATATGAACGCTCTGCAAATCGAAAATTCGGCCAAACCTACAACGGCCTCGCCGGTGTTCGTGTTCGTGCTCGTTGCCGTGTAGTGCGTCCTGGTGCCGACCCAGGTATTGGAAGAGCCAGTGTCGACAACCAAGTAATCTGCACGTGCGAGGATAAATATCGCGGAGATCGATGCACAAAGTGCTACGCACAAGTGGTGGCGGGGTTGTCGACTGCGACCTCAGCAATGTATGAGACAGCCTCGTTGGTGACAGCGATGGGTTGCCGTTCTGGATAGCAGTACCGCGGTCTTTGATTGCAGCAGCACGAGCCAGGTCATTTTCGACGAGCTTGATAGCGCCACCGCTGGTGTTGACGCGCTTGGCGAATAGAAGAGTTACGTGGGGGCTGCGGACCTCCACAGGACTCGCCGCTATTGAGAAAGCAAGCAACAGGTTACGGTTCTGGATAGCAGTACCGCGGTCTTTGATTGCAGCAGCACGAGCCAGGTCATTTTCGACGAGCTTGATACTGACCACATTCGGGACTCGGAAGACTGCAAACGTGTAATGAGAGCGAGAAATTTTATAGGGAAGGATACGAACATACAAGGGCACAACATGGCGTGATTGCATATCTCGCACGAGATGTGTTCTCCTAGCTCCGACAAGACCTGTCCAACACATGAATCAGACAGCGTCAAAAGGCTGACAAAAGAAATGGGATTTACGTCTTGGATCATAACCGCGTCGTTTGTGGTCTTCCAGTGCCAGCTCCCATGATGCCGATGCTGATGCAAGATCCTACAATTTCCAATGTAATCAAACAAAAACAGGGAGGGACAAAAACCACCTGCGAAATAGTGAAGAACCCCAATACTTGCAGCACCCGCTCGATTGGAAAATGTCATCAAGCAAAGGGTGAAGACGCCGGCACTAAAAGTCGGCACTGAAAGTCGACCCTATGACCACATTCGAGATCGAAGAACGCAGCATGGCGAGGCCTATAAAATTGCCCCTATTGAGGATAACCATCTGACTCACTGACTGCGGGAGTGTTCGTGAGCATCGGGAGAATCTAGCCTGACCGTGTGAGAAGAGAACTCTTTACCAAGGCGGCCGTGCACCCCGCCTCGGAGTCGAGCTGAATTTAGAAAAACGCAAGCAAATAGTGATACTAATCACCGGGTTCCAGTACTCAGTACTCAGTAACTTGGAATCGTAGCGGCTCACAAAGGTGCGAAGCCCCGACTGCCGAGTCCCAACCCCCAGGGACGTGAAATTTCACATTCCGTATGGTTATGTGCACACGCCCAAGTTAGTAAGTTAGTAAAGCTAAAGCGAAAAACCTGAGCTCACATCACGAAAAAAGAAATTCAGGTACGCATCCAAAGCCCAGACCCACGGCCGACGCCACAATGTGTCGACTGACACGATGGCCCGGGCATCCCACGACGCAACGACAAACTTGAACGACGCATATTGATACAACCGTAACGGCGGTGAGAACTTACAAGGCGAGGTGCGCCGATTACATATCAAGACATAAGAATGAAATCACGCTTCCAAGTAAGTAGAATCCAACGCATATCGATACAAAGCGGTTACCGTGACCAACGTGTAAACTTACGAGATTGTAAAGGACGAAAAGTCGGATACATAAAAATCTACAAACAAATCTGCAAGTATGACGACTTCCGCACCTCCGTCCACAGGTCTTGTTCGATACACGGTACAAAGTAGTGTTACAACGCAGGGTAAAATTACAACGTCTACAACATGATCAGTGGAACGGGGAATTGTCCATGTAAGGTGGGTAAACATCCCCCCCGGGTGACATGTCTTCATCAAAAAAGTTTTCCCCGCCTGGAGGAACCTGGGCTGACGACGACGACGACGACGGTATAGTACTAGCAAGTAGTTGCGAAAACGTAGGTGGAATAACATTGTGGGATGGCGAGGACACAGACTGCGTCAAATTGAAGGTTTTGTGAAACCACCTGAGGGCAAATTCGCAGCGGAAATCCGCATTCCTTAAGGAAGAAAATGCTTCGCACAGTCTCTCGTTAGTGATGAATGCGAGAGCAAGCTCTGTGCGGACAATGGACGGTATCCTGAGTTCCTCCTCCAGGTACCGCATTGCAACGGAGAGGCGGGACTCCGGCGCCACAAAATTTTGGGGGACCGAGGGTGGATCCACAGAGGTTCCAGTCATTACGTCCTGGAAATTGTGCATCAAATCGGTCGCCCGATTGAGTGCACTCGCCATCCCAGTCACAGCGGCGGCATTGGCCATCGACGACTCAGGATTGAAAATCTTGGACTGCCTGCTAACGGCGGAGCTGAAAGACGATTTCTTAGAAAGAAGGGCCGGAGCTCTGGCGCGCATCTTGCCCTTTGATGCCCTGGAGGCATATGAGACGAGACTGGCGCGGGAGTTTTGGGGATGAAGACCGTGACGGGGATCGGGAGCGAATTGGCCACTTCCCGATGACGAGACGTGGCACTCCGTGGTCGGAGGTGAAGAATGGTGGTACAATGACAGCGCGTCATGTGTGGCTGCCCGCTGGGCAACCGGATCGAGTGATGTGACCCCAATTCCGAGGTCATAGAGTCTGTCGACGCTCAGAGAAGGGGGCGCGATGCGCGCAGGAAGGGGAAGCTCGTCAAAGACAGAGTCCAGCGTGGTCGAATTTGTGGACATCATGGAAATGTCCGGCTCCAGGTCGTCTTGAAAGTTGGAGCAACTAAAAGCATCTGATGCTTGATCGCCGACAGTTCCCTTATCGAGGGACATATAACCATCCCCCAGGAGCTCCCGCATTTGCTCGTAGTGCTCAAATGCGACCGTACTGTATCGCGATATCAAAGCCTGACATAAGGTCAGTAACTTTGAAGGTATATCTCACGAGAAGGATTACGTACATTGTTTGCGTTGCTTTGCAACCACGTGTTCCAAGCTGCTTGTTCTTCCGCAGTGCGAATGTTGGCACCGTTCGTTACGCTCCACACACCCCGTCCAGGTCCACAGCGCCAAGCATCTATGGTCTGATAGGTTCTCTTGAGCTGTAAGGAGAATTATTCATGATTAAGGTTGTCGCGAACTTGAACAAAACACGTGTCACGACGTACAGTGGTGAACTTGCTGGATACCGTCGTAAAATTCTTCTTCGGGTCGTTGAAGAGACCTTGTACTTCTTGGATTACTGCCGCAGAGAGCATCTGCCCCGGTAGCATCCTCGATTTCTGCGAAATAAGATAGGACAACATTTCCACGACTTCAGAAAACGCCCAATGGGTTCGAGTCCCCTTTGGCTTCTCTGCTGTGGCTTGAGACATGATTTGACGTGTTTTTAGACCACAAAGTACAATGTAAGTAGAAAAACCAAGCAGCAGATTTCGGATGTACACGATGTTGTGTCGAGAGTAGGGCACGAGTGGATGGTGGATCGAGGGCATCCTGGGCGTTGCAGTGGAAGGTGAAATTTAAATCTCCGAATAATTCGTATTACGTGTTGATTCAATGGAATCTGAATCTCTCATCCGTTTCTTAGTCCGGTGATCCGACTCTCACTCCAGACTCCGAGGACTGCAGCCTGGAACTGTAATGTTGACTGTTCCTGTGACATTTTCCTGTCATCCAAGCATTCCGAACCTTGCAAGCATCAACAAACAGTTTTGAGCGGAGATTAGATCACCCACACGCGGCTAAGGGCTCCGTGCGAGTGGAGTGGCTGAGCGGTACATTTTCCGTGACGCGTGATGTGTGACGCAAGGTGCCAACCGTGTTGTCAAGGTTAAAATGTGCACATTTTGTTGGGAGGCTGACTGGAGAGTCGTAGGCGGGGAGGGGGCAACGGATGATCGACTCGGAGCATGTTACCCTTGGCCCACTCCGTCGCCGAGAGTCCGTCCCCACTCCCCGGGGCTGGATGGTGGTTACTTTGATGTTCCATTCTGGGAGGCAGGGTGTGAATGCGAAGTGCATTCAGATGAGGAATTCCTGTTGTCAGCGACGAGATAACTGCGGAGGACCGACCGAACTTCCTTGCATCGCAAAAACGAGGGTGGGGTCCGCGTTGTTGAAACTACCTGCCGAGGTATTAAGGATATTCCCTTAATACGCCCAGCAGAGATATTATTTTCGCGGGAGTACGTCACGGCCTGGAGAGGTGTGAACTATTAAACTAGCCATTCGGACACGTGGTCAGACACTCACCGCACCTCTTGGCTGATGGCACGCGGCACCCGAGAAGCTGACTTCAAATTGGTTTTGCGCATCTTTGTTGCTGGTGCCCTCGACGACATTGTTCATGCCATACCGCGCGTTGTTGACCACGACGCCAAAGTGCTTGTGGACGTTCTCAAAGAGCAAATCGACCCTGTGCAGGGTTTCCGACGAGTCGTATTCGACAACGAAGGAGCTTGTTGGTGGGGTAAACCGCAGAGAGCCCGGATCCAGAGACACCCGAGACTTTGCGCGCAACGACGCAGCATTATGGGACATGCCACTTGCTCTCCACATTCATACTTTCTGAAACTGGCACCAGCAAGGAGCCACCCTTGATTACACCCTGACGGATGTATGTAGATGGAAATAAGGAAAAGGTTTCAAACGACAACAATGGGTGAGAATAATGATGGCGGGTTACGTGCACGTGATAGAATAAATACCCGGCACCGGGCATCCCTGGACGTCGGACCCTGTATTGGACGAACATGCCGTGTGAGACCTGCCAGTCCGCCCGCGCGGGGAGCGGTCCCTTAACCGTATCTCAACGTCGTCAAGTGTAAAATAGGACATAAACATCTTTCCGTCGCGGAGGGTACATGGGTACAGTGGGTTTCAAATCCCAAACGCCAGTTAGTTGATTCTTCGTGTACGAGGATGCCACGATGGGCCAGATCTGTGGTTGATCGATGATCAATCGATCACGAGGGAGATTTTCTTCTGTGACGAAGGGGACAAGTTCTACATTATCCGTGAGTGGCAAACGAATATTTCTCTCGTCCTTGGCCCGAAACGGTGCGTCATGTTCCGTAAACAGGCGTCATAGATGTACAGCAATGTTGGTGTGTCTGTTGAGCAAACGCTCAACGTTGCTCCCGTGTACCAGGGAGAGAGACGCTCGAGCCTATCCCGTGACAAGAATTTGATCTCACCGACAGTTTCGACTGTCGCCTCAGCGTATTGTGTAGGACTAGGCTAGCCAGTTGCTGCACAATGTATTTTCGCTCGTCCAAAAAAAAAAAAAGAATTTGATCTCATGTGACCATATCTGAGTCACATCACAGTGTTGTGAGTCTGACTCCGACGGAGATAAGTATTGAGCGCGCTCTCTGAGAGAGTATGCACCACCGATCGTCGCGAACACGCCCGACAACAAAGCTCTGACAATCAGCGTAGCACTGGCCAGAGCGGCGCTGGCCAGAAGTAATGTGGCGAAGCTGCCATCATGATGGTCTAAGTACTGTAGGGTTCGTCCCTGTAATACTCTGGGAGCTCGTCGTTTCACAGATGAAGGAATTCAAATTGAGATTTAAAAATATCGTGTTCAATTGTTCTGTCTGTGTGCAATAGTATCCCTGTTGTTGATGGCGCAGAAAAGCGTCGTAGCCCATTCCATCAGATCGCATGTCTTGCAAACCTCGTGAAGCAGGCGACAGAGAATTGAGTGTCGAGTACTCACTATGCCATCGCCATCGATTGAAGCCGGAATACTTTAACGACGCAGGGTATCAACTTTATCCAGGATGACGAGATGCCCAGAAGATTCCCAATCCGACGAGTCGTCGCCAACGTTTACAACGAGCAGACGATAATACGACCGGACGTTTACTAAACCAGTCCAGTTCTCAAACACAATGGTGTGTAGAGGTGAAGCTTTGAAGATGGACTGCGTGCCGCAGGGCTTTTCATTGTCCACGAGGATCTTGGCGATAGTGACTTACTTGCCCCTTTAGTGCGCGTTCCTGTCTTAACGAAGCGTGACGCACTCACAATGTCTCAAGTTATGGACATGTTCAAAACTAGTTTTTAACATGCATGCCAAAAACAGAGGGTGTTAAAAACACGTGAGTTTTTCACGGAGCCCTAATCTAAACGGTCGAATAACGACGGCCACACGGTAAATTTTGGCGCTCATGAAAGTGTTTGGACGACATACGATGTAGATTGTCAACCGTAGGGTCTGTATGCCGTGATAGCCATTTGGGACGTTGAGGATGCAGCAACACTTGTATACGTTGGCATGGGTGGGAGAAAAGACGGAGCAATTTGAGATCCAGAAGACCCCGGATGAGACCTCCACAGGACTCGCCGTTATTGAGACGGCAAGCAATAAAGTGGTGAGCAGAGAAGCAGCAGGGAACATGATTGTCGATGGATAAGAACCTGAGACTGGAGAATGACGCTCACGCACCTGAGCTTTTTATATTTCACCAGAGAGTAAGACATAGGCAGGCTCTCCAAGCCTCATGGAGGCTTCAGATAGTTGAGGTAAATATTAGAAATATATTGTCTCGCATGGAGCATATGTACATACTAACTTGTCTCTACCTGCCGCTCGAACACGCCGTCGACATTTGGATCACCCGTTAAGTGCCAAGTCCAGAAGGGCATGCTAATGGTGTTGGGTTCGTCGGACATCCTTGACGTCGTAACCGAGTAGAACGGCTGGTCTCCGGGGCATCATATCAACTGTGGCGGTACTGAAATTTGAGACTTTCAAGTGGATGAAGCCCCAGTGGATCGTAGAGGCAACTCGAGGACGTGAATTTGAGCGAAGCTTGGCTGTGTGGAATAGCGACGATAAGGATGGGTACCGTGTTGGGCGGGGATGCAATTGTACGGAAGTGGTAGTTGCATTGAATAAGTTCTTCTGGTCGGATCACCGAACAAAGCGAGGTATAAGGCCGCTTGAAGCATGGTGTGCAGTGACATGCAACTCAACCACTTCATTTCTTTGGATTAAATAAATTTTATTCGTCTCCTTCCAGGTCTCCGTCACCCCGATCGGAACCGTACATTTCATACATCTCAGAAGTGTCTGTATCGTCATCTGATTCGTCACCATTACCACCCCCTTCTTCATCCTCGGACACCTCCCATGAAAGAGCATCTAGGTCTGTGAGTGAAAGGCCAGGATCTATGAATTCGTCGGGGGATGCGAGATGATCGTTGGTACCGTCCTCTATGTCACCGGATTCACTCTCGGTTTCCCAGTAGTCATTTCCCGGTAACTCCCAGTCTAGATCAGAAAGCAAGAAGTCGTTGTTGAGGTCATCAAACTCGTTGAGCAGAGGCCGTGATATTCCAAAGTTAGATATGTGGACAGTAGGCGAGGTATTGGTGGTGATATGTGAATCATGGCGGTCACGGTCTTGGGTTGACTCCGCTTGATTTGCCGCAGCGTCCCGAAAATGAGAGTATGTATGGCCAACACCGAGGCCCCAATGGAACCTCATCAACATGTCACGATCGACGAATCTATGTGCCACAGCATCAGTAGAGAATTAATATAACAATGAAGTGTTGTACGGTGACTTGTACCTGTTAATGTAGTAATATTTCCAATCCTCAGAATCGTTCACCAAGCATGACGATGTAGTGTTGTCTGGATGCAACCGGCCTTTCGCGAAGGCGGGGATAAGATGGCAGCCTCTCAAGGCCTCTGCAGGATCAACAAAGTCAAATGCGTCTTTGCTGTTCATGGGAACAAACCGCAACATATCTAATGTGAGCCCGCTACACTGAGGATCAAGTGGGACCGATTCAAACCATCGGATATGTAAGAAATCTAGTCGTCGAGGGTTGTAGTCCTTGAGGCCTGGGCCGATATACTGAATGTTTGCGTGATAGACGCCGATGATGCGAGCAAAGCAAAAACGACGTGGCGCCACTATTCCTGAGCTTTCTGTGGATCCTCCATCCAACATCATGATGTCACGATGGTCGGTGTTCGGATTAAACGTATCCCGACTTCGACGAACGTCATATGTAGTGTAGTTTATGCGAAATATGTTGTGTCTGTAGATTCGACCGCACTTGAACAATACATGGTTGATTGATGCTTCAGATGTATTGTAGTGATTTTCTAGGCCCGGGAGCTGGCTGGTACTCGGTTCGGATGCATCAGAGTGCATTGACTTGATGCGAGGGAGGAGGTGGGACTTCAATTTTGGGATGAAATCCTATTGTTTTGTTCAATCTTGCTCAAAATGAGATACCGAATCTGTCCATACCGCTATCGCTGGATCACCCGCATTTTGGCGAAGGAAATGATCGAGGTCGATTGGGTTGTGTTGTGATTTCCCAATATTGTAACGTTCGTCTGGAACAATCGGTACAGGTTCCGGTGAACCATTGTCATTCTTGGACTCGCGAACACGGCATATCCTTGCCTGCCGTCGCTCTATCCGAGTCAGTTGACGGATAAAATTCTTTCTACTGGTGCGTGCATATCTCCCTTTCCCGACTCTATGCTCCCGTTCGCCCTAAGGTACAAGTCAATACTCAGTCGTCGCGCATAATGAACAGCTACTCACTGTCTGTGTCGAGTAGGAATCAGTCGTTCCATACATCCTGATGGCCGCCGTATAGTCGCCTAGGGCATGAAACTTGTAAGTACGGAGATTCAGAGCTTTTGGTCTGCGTGCTGATACAGTGGCAGTTGAGCCCCTACCCTCCTGCCGAGAGCGAGCGCGGGCCTCACGACGTTGGCGCCCGAGAGCCTCACACTTGAGTTCTTTGGTGTCAAATACGGGGCACGTGCTGGCTGCGAAAGTGCGGATAGCATCCCCGAGGTTCTGGGTGACGTCATCCATTATACGTAGGGTCTCATCTGTGTGCATTCGTAACTTCGCGAGTCCGTGCCAGTGACAGAGAAGGAAAAGGAGCGAAAGAACGGCTGTGTTGTGAGGCTCGGGTAGCAAGCCTTCGAATACAGGGATGGCACACTATGTAACTCGAATCAATGTAAGATCCTAGATGAAATCAGACTCTCACACACCTGTAGGATATCCTCAAAATCCCGCGCTGCTATTCTTTTCATCTCCGATACGTTCTTCGAAAAGCGTCGAATTGTATCGTTTCCGAATGTAGGGACCTGACGGTACCTGTATATAGTGAAAACATCAATTGATTAGTAAAAATCAGGCTCGAGGTTGCAGCAACCTTCCTTCGATCGAATTCACACAGTCTCTTGCCTTTCAAGCTGTCGACCATACGTAGAAGATGGGTCAAGAGAGCTTTCCAGACGCCGAGCTCGAACTCGTGCAGGAGATCGACCACAAGTATCGCAAAGACATTGAAGGCGAAAACGTGTAGTCTCTCCGAAAAGGCACTCTGCGGTTGTTGACATGAATATAATGAAACCATTTAAACCCCACACCTACCAGAGTAGGGATGAGGGACTCATCTTTGAGAAGCGCCTGAATGTGCTGAGAAGTAACAGCATAGTCTTTCTTGTATAAAAGTCCCCGTGCCTTGAGGACTTTGTTCCGTGGGTCGTCACCGTCAAGCCGAGCTAGTGTCTGTCGCTCCAACATATCCTTTCGGCTACCCATCTCAGGGACGCTTTCCATTGGAATGATGCACCTCGGGCACGGGCATGTGCCGAGGTTGCGTATACATGCAATCAATACCCTATAGAAAAAAAAGAACTTCAGATCAGTAGATAATTCAGGTATGCATAGAACGCGCACTTCTCAGGATAGTCAGCGGAATACGTAAATATCCGAGGATAAAAACGTCTCATGATCCCATCGCAACAAAGAATTGTGATTCCATGTTGGTAAGCCTTCAAGAATTCATCGTCAAGGATTATTTTCCACTGCGCGTGGAAAAGTTCCCGCTGGCAGTGAGTACGAAGGGTATCACTCGCGGCTTTATCACCCAAATGGTCTGCCAAAAACTCTTTGAATTCATCCGGTAGCTAGAGAAAAATGAGATTAGTTTAGAAGATATACTAAGCAGACATACCACTTGGAAATACGCCGCATGGGAACAAAGGCCATTGTTTGGTTGGCACCTGCGGTACTTTGATTCGTTGCCGAAGTATATGTAAAGCGGCCACAACTTGGCGTCGCCAAACGTAGTCAGATGAGTGGAGTCCGACCAGAACATAAGTGCCGTAATGACACGGGGCAGATCACAACCCGGTTCCGGTGGAGCGTCCTGGAGTAGTCGATTTGCCTCAAGAAATGCTGTAGATGTAAACAGTTCACCGTAGACCCTGATGTCTTGGTCCCGGTGGGGTGGATGCCATTGAAGTTCGTATGGCTCGTAGTGAAATCGAGACGCGTGGACCGGATTGGTGATCTTCTCCTTGATGATCGAGAGTAGGGGGCGGTGATAAAAACCATCGACGGTATAGTTCTTTGGCCCGGGGTTCTTTGAATGACTATGAAACGGGACGGAGATCGTGACGGAGGAGCACTTCCACCCGTCATCCTCTTCCAACCATTCCGGAACGTCTCCGTCATACTGGTTGTGTCCGAGTTGCGAGTCGATAGCGTCCCATGCGGTCTCAGACACGGCAGAAGGTTGGAACGTGGGGTCTCCAATGATGCCAAGCAATTGTCTAAAACTGACCTTGGACTTCTGCCCCCCTTGGTTCCAATACCAATCCCCGAGGCGCATTGAGTTCTCATTGGGGTAGGGGTGGTATGGATTCTCGAGAATGTCGTTGGAGGCCCCCGAGCCAGACGGTTCTGAGCTGATGGGCGCTGAGTGCACATTCTCGACCGAGTAAGGATCTTCTGGGTCGTGGGAGGGAGGGGTGTTGGTGTCATATAGACGGAAAAGCCCAAACGTATTGATCTGCGTCCTGAGGAGCTTGCGGACCGAAGTGTAAAGAGACTGCTTCAAGGAGGTAGAGGGAGTGGGTTGAGACAACGATGATGAGACATGTACGTCATGTTCGGAAGCCATTTGCGAACTTGAGAGGATTTCAGGGGGAGGAAGCGACGGGAGGCTCTCTGGAAGCGTGTCTCGGAATCGTAACGGCAGCCTGCGATGAAGGCGTCGCGACCTTTCGCATGCTAAGCTGGGTGGCTGGCTATCCGCTGGTTGCTGCTGCGGTAAGGCCATCTAAAGGGAGGAAACTCATTCAGGCCGACAGGCAAATGAACAGGAACTTGTATTTACTCACCTGGCGTGAATCGGATGACGGTTGGTCTTCAAGCGATTCGGAGGCACAGGTCGCGGAGGAAGTATTTGCAAGTCCTCCGTCTGAAAAAGAACCCATAATTGGGCTGGGAGCCCTACGTCGCGCTCTTTTCGCGTGATAGATTTCCTTTACCCTTGCGAGGGCACCAGAAAGTCGCTTTTTGCCTTTGCGACATCCCTTCTCGTGGCGGGTAAAGGCGCCAATGTCAGCGTAAGATCGGCCACAGATACATGTTTGTGTGAAAGCACTGTCATCCATAGCGACTGAGAACGTTTTGAGTAGTCCGAGTCCACAAGCAAACGTAAATCTCACCCTGTGAAAGTGGTCACATGACCCAGGAATTCGCGTAAATTATTGGCAGCTTCGCCACAGTCCAAGTTCCCACGAATGGTCCCGACCTTTTTGGACCTTTTTGGGACGCACGTGCTGTATGCACGACCCCTGAGTCACGAGACGGCTGAGGAATTCTCGCTAAGGACGAAATTTTTGGGTGGCCATATTGTGCGCCACCCCCTGGGTGGGATTTTCCGAGCTCCCACGCCAGACCCTGGGGAGCTTCCGGCTCGCCTGTCGGCTCGCGGAACCTGGGAAAGACCAATTTTCCAATTATTCTGCGCACTCCAAGTGGCTTGCCTACTAGCCTAGCCACAAACATGAGTATATGATTGAAATGATTAAGTCCATCTCTACGCGCTTGTTCTTGTTCTTGTCCTAGGTGGACTCTCAATCCTTCAATTCAAAGAACTTGGATAGTTACGCGGTCGCGCGGTAGTTGGCCACGGTGGAGCGAGCGTCGTGTGTTAGAGCAGGAAAGGCGAGGCGATTCTTTTCAGCGAGAGGGGGTGAGCGTGGTTGTCGATGGTTGCATAGGCGAGGGTGGCGTTGGCAAGTATGGGGTAATAAACGGGACCCATGATGGAGATGGAGGGAGATTGGACAATCTCAGTGACGGTTATCGTTAGCAGAGGTGACGACGTTCAAGTCGGTTTAGATTTCGCGCAAGGCACGCATCAACGCGCTCTCCTCGGGCGCGACCTTGATACGAGCGGGGTGCGCCTGCAGCTTTGCGTGCTGCTCTTCCAAGAACGACACAAACCGCAAACAGAGATGCATTCCACGCGCGGTCCATCAGGGAGGGAACGTTGGAGGGTGTGTCCGAACGATACCGAGCGGGAGTCGAAGAGCGCGCCACCTTCTTCTTTGAACATCTTAGTGATCATGTCGGTCGCGTGGACCGTCAAGGCGCAATTATTCCTATGGTTGTGATGTGTATGAGAGAGAAGGGGGGAAGAAAGAGGACACACCATGAAGAAAAGGACGCCCTTCGCTCTTGTCTGGCGTCCAGACCACAGCGCAGCTGAGGAACTTGACGTCTGCGTTCAGCATATCTCGACGAGATCCATACTCTGTTCTGGGGTATACACCAAGGATACACCTTTTCCAGGACATACGCAGTCAACATCCCGCGAGAGGAGATCAAGCTGACATGGGTACGCACCGCCAACGTACCCGTGGCCCGATCCCGACTTGTCAAAAGATGACATATGCTCTGCGCACTCCACGATTTCCGTGGGTGGTGTAATTTTCTCGTCCACGCTACTCTCGTCGGCGACGAAGGAATTGGTCCTCCTTTTTTTTTTCAAAATCGAGAAGCTTGGACAAAGAAATCGTAGATTGCAGAGAGAGCTGCGTGAGAGAGGGAAGAGCGAGTTCAATGTTAGCCTAGAAAGGTGCATGCCATGATGCATGGCAGCGTCATAGAAAATTATGCCCCGGACTGCGGAACAGACGAAAATATTGAGGTCGAAGGCAGAATTGAAGAGAAGCCTCGGCGCCGAAAAACCAGGCGAGACTCGAGTTCGGCGTGGGGGGATCTTAAGACACCATTCTTATCGAACACGACCAGTGTAGTGCGTCGATCGCGTCCTTTTTCGCTCCCTCCACGATAGCACACGGTAAATGTGCTGGGTGCCAATCTCGATGAACGCCCAATAACCTATCGGATTGAACGTGAGCATGTCAAAACGACAGTTTCATCCGACTTACGGTCATCCCCCACCGATACGTGGTCGTCCGATGGGGTCTCGCTCAACACCCGTCGATGCCGATGGTCCTCCCAAAGCAAGACAGGGTTCCGCTCGCCTTGTGCTTGTGATTCTTCCTCCACCCCATCCCCTTCTTTGCGCCGCCCCAAGCACGGATCCACATCTCGCACCCCTCGGGCACGTCATCAGACAAATTAATGGCGGTCGAGACCTCGTCAAGCTTGCTCAGGTCCCTTATGTCGAGGACCGTGATCGCCCTGCTGTCCTCGTTGACGTAGTACCGCACCCCGTGCGGGAGCGCATACTCGGTCCAGCCGCGAATTACGTGTGGACACGCCGTCGAGCCGTAGCGGGCGGTCCCATTCATGTCGAAGCGCGCGGGCGATGCCCACTGCGGGACCGACTGGCTCATAGGCGGAGGGTTGACGGAGCGGTAAGTCTGTGCGATCTGGCTCGAGGCCGTTTGAGGAGGGTAGTTGGTAATGATTCGCGGTGTCGTAGGTCGGGAAATCAGGGGTGGTGTTTCGCTACAATGGCGTAAATCTGGTGTATGAACGCGCTGTCAGACAATGTTAGGTTACTCACTCGGTAATGCATGGGAAGAAAAGAACGCCATCGTTGACGCTCTTTCGATCGAAATCGCTTGTTGACTTCTGACGAATACTGGGAGATCCCCGTCAGCACGAGTCCTGGATGCTTGAGTAGAAGATTTCGGATGCTCACCCAGTAGCCATGACTTCGTGCATCGCAGGCAAAGGCACCTGCTGCGGGGGTGCAGCCGGTGCGCCAGGCGCAATCAGCGTATCATCGCGAGGCGAGCGAGGATCGATTTCCCTGTAATAGTCCTCAGAAATTTGAATCTTTCGAAAACGCAGAAAACTATTCACTCAGGGACGTGGACCGTATCTGCTGGTGAATGCCCAGGGATTGTCTGCGCTGCCGGTGCTGCCGATTTCCCTTCGTCCATCAAGCTATTAAAACAAAACACGAATAATTCCGATCAGTACGGACCCCACCAAATTCGCTTGAGAGACTCACGGAAGACTCGTTTTGCTCGCCAATCCCATCTTGCTTGAGTTGCTCCAAGTCTTGCTGACGCCAGCTAATTCTGTCTGGCGTGTCTGAATGACACCGCTGGGTCTCCTGCTAGTAGTCGGTCTCTGAATTGCCGGTGCTGCGATATGCGAAGAGGCCACAGGAGTCTCGTGGTCGCACAGATGACTTGGAGGGTTTCTCCGCCAGGAAGCGTCCTCGGGGCGCCTCCACGCCGCTCTCGGAGCCTGCCGTAGTTCCACCACGAAGGTCTGCCCAAACATTGCTATCTGGGTCACTGTCGAACCCAGCTGGCGTTGTCGAACATGCCATATCGCCGAAATAGCTAGTGGTTGTCGTGGCCAGGGCAGCGGGTGTAACCGGCACCGAGGGTGCTACGGAAGCCGGTGGGGTGGCGGACTTGGAAGCAGGCTGCTGGTGGCGGTGGTGTCCCTGAGAGTGATCGGGGAGGAGTAGTCTAAGCCTCGTTCGGACGGCGGCGCAGTGCTGGTCACTTCCTTTGCAAGAGGAGATGGACCTTTGGCTGTAGCAGGTTGGGGCTCAGCAGCCAACGCCGCGGCCTCGCGTGCAGGAGATTCGGGGATGGGACTTGAAGCGCTCGAAACTGGTGCGAGAGGAGGCGCAGACCAGGGATGCTGAATGCAGTGGACGACCGTCGTAAGGCGCCTCCAACACGCGAGTGAAGGGTACCCCTTTTTGGGGAGTTTTGCAGTTGCTCGTTTCTGGCAACGTGCGCCTTGCAGGTTGTTTCTCGTGTGGGGGGTGGCCGAGCGCTTTTTCCAGCGTGTAAATTTTTAAAAGGGGGAAGAACACGGACACGCACCTCCTTGACATTACTATCCCCTGGCCTACTCTTCCCACCACGTCCCCGACGAGTGACAGACTTGAAGACGATGTGCGTTATCTTAGATCAACTCTTCATCGATGGCGTGATATGTCACATTTACCTAATACAGCAACGAGTTTTCACACTTTTTTTCCGGGAAGGCTCGGAATTCGGGTCTGAGACAGCACCGCCATGTGACATTTCAGGTGTCCGTCCGCGTCATACGACAAATATTATAACAACTTCGAAGAGATTTAGACACCTCAATGAGGAAAGAAAAAAGGCGTAAGAAAAATGGAAGCCGATCAATGAAAGCAGCGCACAATGATACTGAGAGCAACAAGCAAATCTTCTGCGAGTATGTGATCCGCGATGAGATGCATGGTATACAGTACGTTCCAGATCCTTGTGGATGACTCATCTGCAGGAGACATCGAAAGAGAGATTCGTTGTCCATGACGACGGGAGCAACGAATAGCCAGTTTTTTCTGACCGCGCGGGTTCAAGGTTAGTATATAACATGCTAAATCTACTACGTCATCATGATAATTAAGAAACAACCCTTGTGCGCTGTAGTTGCTTGTACTAGTTGAACGTTGATCGATTCAATCGATCCATGCAGGTCTAGGGACAGGTTTGCAGAGCATTATGTAATTCGTGGGAATGACAAGGTTGACCGGAAGTTCCGGCAAATTTTACAACCCGGATCGTGCAGCTTGTCTTATTTTGTATATAAAGGGTTTTCTCGCCATATCTGGACGAGATTTGAGTGATCCTACTTCTAAAACGAGGATACGGTACTAGTCCTGTTTCTTCGCCCTTCGCAACACGTACTACTTGACAATAAGTACTGTTCTCGTTGCTCATCACTTTGTGCTTTTCAACATACTACCATCCTCTCCTTCGCTATCGGAGCCGGTATCCGGTTCTTTGATGTTCACGATGGTCCGTAGAACAATTACGACGTGACTTCGTATCCTCACCTCGTTATGTAACATGTCTTTATCAATATTTCATCTTCCAGGCGTAGGATCTCGCACGAATGGGAGTTAAATATGATTTTCATTCGATCAATAAAAAGGTAGCCGTCGTCGTCTTTCAATCGAGCCACGTACGCGACGTCCTCGGAGATATAACTTGAAGTGTTGTAATTCCATGAATTCTGTTTCTTGTCGGGCATTTCGTCAGTCCCATGGTATTGTTGTCAACTAAACCTGCTCGTCGGTACTCACGTTTGTTATCTTTGATCATTTCCACTTCTTCCGTTGTTACGAAACTAATTGCCACTCTCTCGCGTTCGAACCTTTTTCCGTGTTCAAGATATGAAAAGATCCAGTTCGAAACTCGTTCATCGCCGCGTTCCGTTCCTGAAACGACACCACACTCCGTTAGCAGTCCGCCACTCACCATGCACGACACCACCTCCCCATATTGTTTACCCGCCATTTGGTTTGTGTTACAGAAAATAACAGCTTGCGTGTAATCCTCCGTCTAGTGGATATTGCGGAGACACAGCTTCAACTCTTCTTTATCCACCGTAATATAGTTCTGCTTGATAGCTTCGAGCGTTAGCTTCACCAGAATCCGCAATGAATCGCGCACTGACTTCTTGGTCATATCCTCCACGTTCGCCGGCATGAATAACAACAAGAGTCCGCGGGGACTGCTGAAACAGCTCGTCAATGTAGTCCTTGAACCAGTGGTGCATCATCTCGTCTGGGTCGTCAAAGTAAAAAAAAATATTGAGGTGGTCCGTCTGAAGCGCCTACCGGTTGATCACGTCGTACACGCGCCCCCACGACCACCAGCACCTCCTCTTAGAGTTTGGACATGTCCGAGGGTCTCATACGCTGATGCACGCGTTACCTTGATGTTCATCTGGTCTCCGAGTGCGGTTACGACCTTTCGGATCTCCTGCACAAGCTCGCAAGTCGGCGCAAGGATTAGCACCTGACACCCCTTGATCAAATATATCGAGTGCGGCAGGGTGGATATTGAGAACAACGCGCTCTTGTGGGTGCTGGGCTGCGCTTGGACGATGATATCGTGCCACTTTATTACGGGCACGATCGCGGGCTGCTAGACAGCCGACGAAAGCTCAATCCTGGTCGACATTTCAGTATGCCCCGCCACGGGGAGCAACCGACAGAGGTGCTTACCCACAAGTATTGACGTCACGGAGGAATTCTGGATTCAGTTATCGAAACAGATGGGCAGGCGTTGATCAGGATCGATCGAGAACGAGGGCTAGATATCATGAGGACGGACTTGTCCACGGCTTTCGGACCAGACGTTAACATGTATGTCCCCGACTCCCTAGTGCTTGTACGCTTTACTTGTTTCCTCTCCGCCATCTACTCTCGAATACAAAAATGTGATTATCTCCTCCTTCTTTTCGTTTTTAGTCGTCATGATCAAGGCAGGTTTATAGACAAACTACCGTGAACTGACGAGCGTTGAAGATAAGGACCAACGTAAAATTGAACAGAGTTAGCTGAATGCGACCCTCATCCTGTTTTTGCGACCCACTCTCTTGAGCACGCGCGCGCCGCGCTAGAAGCCTTCGAACGCAACAAAGTCGCAACTCAGATTCTTTCCAACTTGGCCGACGTGAATACTTATCTCTTTTTTGCAGCGCCATCTACTATCATTGCACCGGTGTTGCAAAATCTGAGCACCCTCTGTAAATATCTCAACATTCTTCGTTAGTGTAAGTGGAAAAAATGCACAAGCTAATAGAGTAGTGTGTAAAAAGAAATGCTATGGGAAAATAAATCTCAGAAATGATATACTGATGTTGCCAGAGAGATGCCGGTGTGGAGGGTGGAATGGATGGGGAGTTGCAAAATGTCCCACCTGCGAGAGAGCTAGGTGTCACACTGTGACATCGTATCAAATCAATCTCCGACGAGCCGAACGCGCTGCAGCCTGCAAACGACTAAAATAATCGTGCCCTGCCGAAATGCCGTTTCTACAGCAGCTTACTCAATGGGAAACTCCGCCGCATCTGCTCAACAATGTCACGCTTGAAGCAGAGCGAACTTTTATGGCTCCTATGCAGCGCTGCAGCAACACAACCACTCCAGAAACTTTACCAAAAGTTGGGAGACATAGTGGAGAACCCATACGATTTTGGGGGGATTTTTTATTCAAAGTTTGTGTGCTGCCCTGACGCTTGAGATTGGAAAAGCGTGGCCACAAGATACAAATGAGCTGCCGGCCAACAAACGCACTCCTTTTTGTCGGAAAAAAAAATACAGGGATGTTAATCTATCATATTTCATTCTATATCCACCACCTTAGGGTCTAGAGTGCTGTGTTGAACGAGCTAGACACGGTTTTGCAACACCCCATCTTTTTGCAACTCCGGTGCAATGATAGTATCTATCGTTTCACAAGACATCATGGGCTTCTGACGTACTCACTTCTTTTCCAGAAACAACGCTAATGGCGGTTCCAGCGCATCTAATATGGCGTTCCGCTCAGAACACCGACTCGGCTGGAATCGATGCCAGCGCCTCCACACAGGCGAAAGCCTTCGAAGAACCTCGTTACGGGAAACGCCTTCAAGTGCAACTTTAGGAATGAACATGCTTCTGTTGGTCGACTTCTTCTGGCGGTGCATTGCATGCGATGGTCCCATCTTTCTTAGCCTTCTCGGATGGGAACCAGGGAACTTCGAAACTCCAATGCTCACAAGTCCATCTGCATCCTGTGATGAATTTAATAGCTGGGTGTCATAAAAGGTCACCAATCGAGTTAGGTCCAATTTGACGCGCGCCTCTCCCGGGAAGCGGTTGTGCCATGAACCAGAGTTCACCACTTCAAACATAGCCATCATAACTGTCTTATTCTACGTCAACAGTATTTCTCGAGTTTGATGGTCAAGCTCATAAAATAAGGGCTCTTCGGGCCGTCGGTGCAACGGAAACACTACGTTCGAGGAAGAGACCACCCTGACGCCAGACGTAACGTTACAGAGCATGACCTCGCTGATCCATCGTGAGGTGAACCGTTTTGAAGCACTAAACGAAACTCCAATGCTCACAAGTCCATCTGCATCCTGTGATGAATTTAATATACAGCAACGCCTGAAGTTCGGAGCCGTATTTAAGTCTTTTCCCCATTCACAGATATCTCTAATCCTCTGCAATTCTTCTTCGTCCTCTCCGCCACGTGGTTCTCCGCATAGGAGAAGGTCATGTGTATCCAACGTACCGCCCGGTAGTTTCACAGCGCTGCTTCCATCGAAATAGACGATCTTGAGCGCTCGAGTCGTCATGAGTGTGAACAACCAACAATCTTCTTCGGGATGATTCACACAGAAGGCATACGAATGTTCCGGATCGGTAACGAACCATTCGCTGCTTGTTGGTAACTCATCGCAGAATCTGCCATGGTATCGAAGAGTTCCTTCGGGAGTCGTCCCTGGTATGATAGCATGACCTACAAACGAAACTCGCATACGATCTGCGTCGATAGATGCACGTGAGGCTCACCGTTCCTCATACGGGGCCAGCGTAGGACCAACGAATGGACGGTCTCGAATACGAGGTTCAAGTTGTCCGTGGAATTAGGGTTGGGAGCTGTATTGAGGTTCCAATCTTCCAAATGTTCGCCATCGTGTTGTGATTTGGCGTTACTAGAGTGAAATGGAACTTGGGTAGCAAAGACGTGGGCAAGACTCGTTATTCCCAGGAGTCGGGGACTTGGCGCAAGAGCGCCGCTACGATACATAAAGTGAGTCTAATAGCTATACCATACTTAGAACGTAGACCATTGACACACGGTAGTAGACCAGTCACCACACAGCCTTTTTTTTTTTTGGACAAGCGTGATTATTGCGTAGCAACTGACAAGTCTAGTCCTACACAATACGCTAAGGTGGAGGCCACGGGGGACTCCGGTCCGAGGAAAAATGCTCTTACGCACGCCCCGCATATGCAGGGGGTGTGGGGCTCTGTACACTACCTGGTGTCCCCGGTCTCATCAGGGGGCCTTGGTAGCTTGATACCCACTAAAACCTCAAGGTTTGTCGGCCAGTCGGGTGGTAGGGAGGTGTTGTCACGGAGTACGGTGATCCAAGTGTGTAGTACTTTCGTTCTTGATAGTGATTTCCTGTTGCTTTTGGCCATTCGGCGGTCGATATCGAGTCTCGCCGTGAGGAGGCAAAGCCATCGCGTTGCAATTGCGGTGGGGGGGAGGGTTAGGTTTCCTATGACATAGTCGCATCGGAGGGCCCATATTAGATGGGCCGACTCCGATATGAGGATTCGTTTCAATCGTGCGGCTCCCCGTTGTGAGGGTGTGGGGGGGTTGTCGTGTGTGGGGGGGTTATACTTCCACAACCCCAGTATCGCGCCCTGGTGGGGTGGGAAAGTGTCTTCGGTGGGGTCGGGCCACAGGGATTTCGCCAGGTCCCATATGACCTTTTGGTAGGGCGATGTACAATCTGTCATGATGTGTTCGAAGGTTTCAGTTTCGCCAGGGCAATGTATACAGGTTGACCGATGTTCGTAGGTTGGTATATTGGACCAGAAATTGCCAATTTTGAGTGAGCCCCACAGCCATTTCTGTTTCCCACGAATATGCAAATTTCGTACTGGAGTGACCTTGATAAACAAGGTAATAAACAAGGTAACAATCGTTTTCGCTCTAACAGATTTATTCTGTGTCTCGTGAAAAGGACGATAGCTCTACCAGCAGCAGCAGCATGGAGACAGATTGACGGACCCGTGTACGGCGATGACGATGAGTATTGGTAATACTTGGAATTGGAATCCCACGAGTGGCAAGGTTTCACGTTCTTTGTTTGTGCATAAATTATAGCCAGTTCGGCACAGAAAGAAAAGAAAGAGAAAGGAAGGAAGAAAAGGAGAGGAAGAGAAAGATATAGGGACAGAGAATACAAAGGAGTGGTGATACAGCGATGCCTGGCGGTATTAGATTAGAAGGGAGCGATGTTGAGGGACAAGACAGCGACGACCAGAAGGACAGACGAGGGAAGCTGGATCTTCAACCATAGAAATAACTTACAGCGAGGAACACTGTGGAGGGTGCGAAGACAAGAGACGACCTGGAAGGATCACTAAAACATGCTGCTTACAAGTCACGTCACAAGACAATAGAGAGAGAACCAGATAACAGGAAAGCGCAGGCCTCAGCCCCAAGTCCAAAAGCCGGAGAGCGGCAGAGAGTTATTACGATGTGCGCAACGAGGCAGGAAGGGGTAGAACAGGACTCTCACAACATCATGCCATAGCCACCGTTGGAAAGCACGTGCATCGGAGGATTCATAGCCTGTTTCATAACCATCGCGTTCATCCCATCCTCTCCCACTCCACGAGTTAGGAACAGCGGTGTTCACGTGTAGACCTGTAGTGCCCATCCTTCTCGTCATGTTAAAGTCGGAAATAAATCGCGTTTGACAATTCATAAGCTCCCGATGAAGTAGGTGGGGGGCTGAACCCACTACCAGCAGAGGCACTTCCCCTCCTGCCCCGCCCGCTCTGGCTCGAACCGACGGAGGACGCATCATCGCCATCTGCTGCGTAGTGCATGACGCCGTGCGGGTGCTGGAGTGCCAATAACTGCTGTCGCTGAAGGTTGGCAAGATAAGCGTAGTCGGTGAAACCTGTAACCGATGCCGAGGATGGTGTGTGAGGGTGGGTGGCATTCGAAGGAGTAATCATGAACCGTTGGGGCTGAATTTGAACTTGTGGATTGTATCCCGAATACTACATGTTCGCAGCCCACGTGGAGACCTTGTCCGCCTCTGGTGAAGACATGGTGTGGTGTCCGATATGAGAGGCACCTCCGAAATGCGGGGCAATCTGGGGTTCATAGTGAGCAGGCATTGCCGGGTTTTCATGCGAGACAGAAGGTGGTATCTGGGCGATCATCGGACTACCATTTGAGGTGGGCTGAGCTCGAGGAATCATTCGTGCGGGATTCATATTGCCAGCAGCGATACTTTGTCCAAAGACGTTGCCATTCTGCGAGTCGGCGGTCATGATGTCCTTGGCGTCGTCCATGATTACCGGCATAGCCCTAGGAATTTCCTCGTCTGCTTCTTCAAAGACATTGTATTGACCCTGGCCCTCTTCTTCCTCATCAATTGCCGCATTCAGAACTTCAACTTCGCCACTGAGCATCATAGTGAAACCCTCCCTTCTGACGGGCTCATCGACACGAGGAAGACCAGCGCGATCATGCCATTCGTTGAGTTCCCGGCGAAGAGCATCAGACTCGAGCTTGAGTAAACGCAATTCGCGTGAAGCAAGAAGGCGGTGACGACGGAAGGCATGGATATGGGCGATAGACAAGTTGACAATAGCAGACTTGTATGGCCGGCGGATCTGAGAAAGATTGGGGAGTAAAGCGGCCAAGTCCTGAAAGCGGTTTAATTGATGAAAATAAAACGCTGTCGGAAAAGGACTTGCCAAGAATCGACCATTCAAAGTTTCTCTAGTAGCGCTGTCTCTCAACAGCAATATTCATCAGCCCTCTACGTTCGGGTCCGTTGGGACGATCTTCTTGCATTCCTTAGAGCAAGTCGCACCACGTTCTCCTCTTCAGGCGGTTCAAGCGCCTCGGATGTTGGAGCAAGGACCACATCGTCGGTTATGTCAAGTGGATTGGCGCATTTATGTAACGAAGAGAAAGCCGAGGGGTTGACGCAGGAGATGAGTCACGGGTAACGCTGTGAATCGTAGAGCACCTCCAACGAGAAAGGGTCAAACTGACTTTTTTTTTTGGACGAGCGATATTATTAAGCAGCAACTGGCTAACCTAGTCCTACTCAATACGCTAAGGCGGCAGTCTAGACTGCCGGTCCGAGGAAAAATGCACTGACGCACTCCCCGTGGTGTGCGGGCCCTGCGGGGGTGTGGGACTCCGAGCTGTCTGACTTTCTAGGGTCCAGGACCGCCCGGAGGGCCCTCCTTCATATTTTAGAGACACTGGCAGAACAAAATATCCACATCCAATTGGTCAGGTAGACCTACCCAGAACGAGAACACCGGTTGTTGTCTAGATCAACTCCGAAAACTGACGTCGTTTGATGTGAAGCGCATGCTAGATTCTAAACAACTAAACCTTACGAGTATGTGAGTCGATCCGACTCTCACGGAGTGGAGAGGTTCTGTCGTAAGTAACTTAAAATGTAGCTTCACTGAGTCTCACGATCGTAACGGCGCGCATGCGCCACACTCATTTTCTGGTTGTTATCATATCTGGTTGTTTTATTAGTGTTTAAATTTTGGTTCCCTCGCCCGGCGTCGAGGAAATTAGTTGTACATAAAATTCGCATTACATTTGATTCGAGTGCGACTCCGAGAGGCTTGTTCAAGTTTGCGCCCGACAAAACCCCCATAGTGTGTCGTGGGAGTCGGGGAGTAGAGTGTCGTCGAAGGAAAACTCAGAGACATATTGCCGAATTACATAGGTATCCGTCCGACTCGGAGTCGTTAGGGTTCCAGGTTTAGCGGCCATCTTGAGGCGCTCTATAATATACTATACAAGGGTCCAGAAATCAGTCCTCTCACCGGCTGCAGAAATGATGGGTTACGATTCATCAATTTTCTAACCGACGTTCTCGGCGTGCCTTCATCGCAAATAACATTTCTGGCGGACGCAGAAGCGACTCGAGCTGAGATATTGAAACAGTTCGACCTGTTTCTCATCCATAATACGTCTATCCAG